>QANT01004914.1:0-24808 GCA_003254885.1 Purshia tridentata
CCCATGGAAGGAGGAAGAAAACTCACCAAGAACCTGGGCCAATCGTGGCCGAAAACAGCCGAAATCGGCGGAGGAAGCTCGCGGCAAGCTGAGCTTTCCGAGCTTCTCACTGCACGTGGGAGCGACGGCCGGCGAGGAAGGTGGCTGGGGTGGCTAGCCGGTGACTGGAGGAGCAGCTAGTGAGGTTAGGTCGACCGGAAAGTGACCAAGGTGGCTGAGTGGTGGCGTGGGTCGCGCGCAGGGGAGAAAGAGATATCAGGAGAGAGAAGAGAGAGGGCTGGGGGTGATGGGAGGAGAGGCTGGGCTGTTGAGGGGCGTCGCCGGTGGTCTAGGTGGCCGGAAAAATGGGCTGGCGTCGCGCGCAGGTGGGAAGAGAAGAAGAGAACGGGCTAGGCTGGGGGCTGTTCTTAAGTGGGAAGAGGAGAGAAGAGAGAGAAATAAAAGGGGGGAAATTTCTAGAATTTCTGGAAATTTAAACCCATTTCAATGTAATTACAAGTTTGCCCCTCACTTTGAACCTCCATATTTCTCAAAATGGGCTGGCGTCGCGCGCAGGTGGGAAGAGAAGAGGAGAACGGGCTAGGCTGGGGGCTGTTCTTACGTGGGAAGAGGAGAGAAGAGAGAGAAATAAAAGGGGGGAAATTTCTAGAATTTCTGGAAATTTAAACCCATTTCAATGTAATTACAAGTTTGCCCCTCACTTTGAACCTCCATATTTCTCAAACCGTAGCTCCAAATGATGCATGCTACGTGTCTACAAACTCGTGGAGTCGAGCTCTACGCAACCATGTCAAAGTCAACTCTGGAATTCAAGTAATTGCAAAAGTCAACTTTTGGGTCCCTTAACACGTTCCTAACTTTCTAATCGTAGCTCTAAACAACCGATGCCGCGTGTGGACAAACTCGTGAACTCAAGACCTTCCTAACGGACCCAAGGTCAAAGCTAAAATCTTACTAGAACCAAAAGTCAACTTTTGGCCTATTAGAATTTACTTAAAAGGTACGGGTCGTTACATCTCGGCTCATTACACACTGGACATTTATCCTTCCCCCGTATTCTTTATAAAACAGAGTGAAATCATGCTTGCAAGCATGAATTTTTTCATACCCTAACCTGAGTCCTTTCAACACTTTCTTCCACTAGTAATAAATTTTAGGTAAGAGATTGTCCTATGGAAGCATCCGTTTCACAATCCTCATCAAATGATCATAACCTCGGTTCGAATTACCAAATGTCACTTTCCAGTACATCAACTCCACAACAGCATTCAACACCAACATAGGTTGCCCATCGGCACAATGCTCACAGGTAGGGTAAAGGTCCTATCACATTTGAGAGTGCACAATGTGTGTGGGTAATTTGCAGCTCTTATGACGTGTATCGATTGGGATAATTTCGGCAGCATCTCCATACAGTTCTCCAAGTGCACGACGTAGAGATTGGAACTCATATCTAGTATGCACTTGAAGAACATTAGGAGAAGCTACCCAATATCCCTTGATTGAAACACGTCGCTCAAGCCGCAAACCACACCACCTAAAATATGCACTTCTAAATTGTCCAAAAATGGGACAATTCAAGAGTCTATTGATGCGCCGAGCACCATTACTAACAAGCACTAACAATAAATTGTCAAACGGGAACTAAGGTTCATAAATCTAGGACAGAACAATGTATAAAGTTATCCACTGATAACTTTTCACAAGCAGTTCAATATATATATAGAAGTACAACAAATAAAATAAAATAAAAATACAATTAAACAATATACCCTAATTAATATGCATTTAAAAATGGGCAAACTACAATTTGGTACCTCAGGTTTGGGTTGGATTGCAAGTTGACACCCCTAGTTTTTTTTTCAACTTTTACCTCATCTTCAAAATCTTGGCAAATACATTACCTCCGTCAATTCTTCCATCAAAAACTCTGTTAATTGGTAAGGTGGTGCTGACGTGGATAATTAAACATTAAAAAATAATAACAAATAAATAATAAAATATTATTAAAAATAAATTAATACATAAAAAACACTTTTTTTTCCCCTTTCTTCTTTCTTCTTTCCTCTACTAGGCGTCTAAAAACTTCTGCTTCTTTATTTTTGTCTTACTTCTTCTCTTTTTTTTTCTTCCTTCTTCTTCCATTAGTTTTCTCTTTCTTCTTTCTTCTCTTTCTTTGTGTCTAAACTTCCACTTCTTCTTTTTTCTTCCTTCTTCTTCCTTTTTTTGTTTTTCTTTCTTCCTTCTTCTCCTTTTTTTTTCTTCCTTCTTCTTCCAATTTTTTCTATTTCTTCTTTTTTCTCCTTCTTTGTGTCTGAACTTCTTCTTCTTCTCTTTTTTTTTTTATCCTTCTTCCAAACCCACATCCTTGCCCCCCACCCACCTAACCCCAAACCTAGATCTGCCCACACCCACCTAGCCCCAAACCCAGATCCGCCCCAACCCAAACCCAAATCTACCTGTCAATAAGAAATCCCACCCCCTGTCACCAGCCAAACTCATATCAAGATTGGTTTTTTATTTTTGCTGGGGAGGCTGAGATTTTTTTTTTCTATATATGCTGGGTTTAGGTTTTTTGTTGGGGTTGCTGAGTTTTTTTTTTTTTTTTCAAGGGATTTGCACAGGGGTGATAATGGTTAAATGCATGTTGCAGGTGATGGGTGTAGGGTGGGGGTGGGATAGATCTACAAAATATGTAGGGAAGAAGAAGAAGAAAAAAAAGGGAAAGGGCAGGGGGTTTAATTTTAGAGTTGTAGAAAAGAAAAATGGTAAAAAAGAAGAAAGGAAAAAGTGAAAGAAAGCAAGAAGAAGAAAGGAAAAGAAGAAACAAAGAATGATTTGTTAGTGATTTTCATAATAGAATTGAAATTTAGATTTGGGAATTTTTTGATGATTTTAGAAGTTGTAGACTCATATATGAAAGAGGAGAAGAAAGAAGAAAGAAGAAAGAAAAAAGAAAAAAGAAAAAAGAAGAAAGAAGAGAAAATAAAAGAGAAGAATAAAAGTTTTTTTTAATAAATAATTTATTCTTATAATATCTTATCATTTATTTGTCCACTTGGTTATTATTTAATTATCCACGTTAGGCCACATCATCGGTTAACAGAGTTTTAGACGGAAGAATTGACGGAGTTATGTATTTGCCAAGATTTTGAAGATGAGGTATCAAAAAGTTCAAAAAAATACTAGAGGTACCAACTTGCAATTTGACTCAAACTTGAAGTACTTAATTGCAGTTTACCCTTTAAAAATTAACCTAAATTTCACAATTAATTCTAATATACCAATATACAAACTAAATAATAAATTTTATAACTAAAAGCATACAAATTAATTAGCTACCTACCTATGTGGAATTTATGTAATTTTAAAATTTTAATAATTAGGTTTTAAGGCATACAAATTAAGTAACTAATACATTTTCGGCTATTTATTATTTTTGCCCCATAAAACATACTTCTGTTTTCACTTTGCCCTCTAAAATTTAAATCCTCACACTTTACCCTTCAAACTTTACACTCTCATCTACACCTTTAACTTCATCTATTATCTGAAGTTCTAGAGCTCTGTTTTGAGTGATTTTTATATGGTTGTAAAGAAGAGATTCATAGCTTCAAAATAATTATAATATTGCTGATTTTGGTGAAGGTTTGATGGGTCAAAATTCGGACCAAAGTTAAGATAAAAACTAGACAAATAGATTAAGTTGAGTTCGGGGGGCCAAAGTGGGAGGATTTATACTTGTGATACAAAGTTCGGGAGACAAAGTGGGAGGATTTAACTTTTAGGGGGTAAAGTGAAGAAAGAAGTTTGTTTCAAAGGGCAAAAACAATAAATAGCCTACATATGTTAAACAACATACAACCTAACTAATTATTTTAAACATATATATATATACAAACTAACTAATAAATTCACAATAATACTTCAAAATTAAATAATTTACCTCAAAAATCCAGAATCCTTCAAAATCAACCTTCACACTTCCTAGTTTTTGCAAACATAAATGATCAAAATGAGATTAATTAATCAAATACTCAATTTTAACAATAAATTAAAATAAAAACAATAAAAAATAAAAAATCCCAAAATAAACGAAAAAAAAACCCATCGAAAGAGAGGGGAGATCTGGTGGGGATGTTTCACGGGCAGGGGTGGGCTGGGGTTGCGGGTAGGGTGAGTTGGGGCAAGGTTTCAGGTGTGGGAGGGAGGACGGGGTGGGTCTCGGGTTTAGGAGAGAGAGGGGAGCGGTGGAGAGAGAGCGACAATGGATAGAGTAAGAAAAAAGCACGATGGAGAGAGAGAGAGGAGAGAGAGAGAGAGAAGGCAATGGCACTGGAGGAAGAAGAAGGACACGGGGAAAAGAAAGAAGAAGGGCTAGGGGTTTTAATTTTTAGACTTAGGGTGACGAACCTATTTCTTTGCCTAAAGCCCTAATGTCGTCACCCCATTTTGTCGCAATTGCGTTATTTTGTCACGCATTTTGGGTGAGGATTAGTGATTTTGTCGCCCAAAGTGCCTTGGGGAGACGAAATAAGATTCGTCACCCAATATCTTTTATCACCTAAAAGACTTGGGGCAACGAATTTGTGTTGTCATCGTCCATAATGACGTTTTGAGCTTATATTTGGGCGACAATTGCATTTCATCACCCAAAAACTATTTTGGGGTGACGAATTTCTACTTGCGTCATCCAATGTGAGTTTGCGCGATGAATTAGGTTGTTGCCCAAATGCTTTGTATTTAGGGTGACGAAAAGTACATTTCGTTGCCCGAATGGTCCTAGGACGGCAAAAGTTGTTCTATCACCCAAATGCCTTTTTCTTGTAGTGGTTCTTTCCCAACCACCCTCCATATCTATTAAAATTCCTTTCTCCCTACATAATAAGGCCAACTTGTGACAATAAGCATAAACCTCAATGCATATATAACATTTGAGACAAAAAAAAAACCAAAAATCTAAATTTCATAATTACAAAGAAAACAACCATATCACTATATTGTGGAAGCACATCTATACTCTCAAGAAATTGAACATGATGAGTCCCCATTTTAACACGCACATGTACAAAATGGTAAGGCTCAAATACGGATTACCTCTTCGAACTATAGGGGTATACTTTCAATAGGGTCTGAATAGTTGAAAAAATTTCAAGTGCATTCTCCAGATTCCTAAAACCTTGCGCTGTTTGGGATTCTGTAAGGTCTGGCGTTAACTGACAGCCTAGCCCATTTGACCTGGCTTTTTAATTGATGTGGCAATTACTACCACGCCAACTTGATGCCAAGTCACAACATCTTCCCACCATTATTGTGACTTGGCCATCAATCCCTTGATACCAGCCCATCTCAAGTAGATCACCCCCAAATATTCCCTTCCCTTCAATTTTTAAATCCCCTAAACCTATTCCATTTCTCTTTAAGGACTCAGAACATCAACTATCAAGCCTCATTCTCAAGCTCTGCGAAGATGGACATGGAGATGCCTCGTTGTCGAAAATGTGGGAGAAGATGCAAGCTGATGACTTTATGGACCGACGCCAGCCCTAGCAGGAGGTATCTTGGGTGCAACAAATAGGGGGTGAGTGTGATCTAGTTGCATGCATTTGGATTATTTGGGTTAATTAAGTTATGTGTTTTGTTTCTACTTGCAGTCATTCTAAGTTTGTAGGTTGTTATGTGTGGGTTATTTATAGATGGGTTGTTTGCTCTATAATGTAGAGATTCAAAGGTTGTGGGTTCAACAATTGGTTTGATGCTCCCATATGCGACTGCTCACAAAGGGTGATTCTTGGTTTGTTGAACACTACCTGAAAGCTGGAGATTGAGGGGAAAAAAAAAAGAACAAAACAAAAAGGATGAAGAGGATGCTCATTCCGTCGTGGGTATTCTTCTTCGCAATTCTGTTTCTAGTCTTTGGGAGAGGTGGAATGAGCAAGTGTGAAGGAAATCTGAAGCAGTGGTCCTTTGAGATGTTTTTGCTTTAATATTTTAAGGCTCGCATTGGGTATTTTGTCATTCACATTTTGTTTGTATGTTTGCAATGCACAATATGGATTTATGATAAATGCAAGTTGAATGTCCATTTTAATTTGCACCAAAATGCTCTATATTTTGGATCTCCTTAAACTGCAAAATTGAAAGGATGCTTATGTAAACCAATATGATGCTTATATAACTTGGCTTGAGGTTGATTATATAAACCGATGACAACCAAAAGTGGTTGTAATTCCTTATAAAAAGTGCATAAAATTCCTTATAAAATACAATACGTGATGCCCCCATAATATTCCAATTCCAACTTACAACATACAACAAGTCTCATATCTCTCAATTTCCACCTATAATATTCATGTGCAACCAAAAAAGCCAAAGTTAAAAACCAATTCATATATGCACAAAGCATGCAGTCAGCAAAAAGCATGCCTAGTTTGAACTAGGGATTCTTCATATTTGTTTCTACATTCCATTGAGAATAATGGATCTCCCTACCATCATCCTCCTCATTAGAGTTTTGCATGCTCTAGTACTCCTCATCACTGGCCATATCATTGTCCTCATCCTCAAATTCAATCACTGAAACATCCTGCATCATGTCATCATCTTCTTGGATATCTCTATTGGCACTTGAGCCACCCATTCCTCTCCTTGGTCAACAAACTGCCGAACTCCTGGTAATCTCTCTCTTTACTGTATTAACTATCAACAAATACACAATTTGGATCACTTAATTGCACTATAACTATCAAAGCCATCCTCCTCATGTTCATCAACCATTGCTTCATCCTTATTTGGTTCACCTACTAGCATTGCTCTTGTTGTTATAGCACAAGTGCCTCTTGGGTCCCTCCTTAAGCTGTATCTTTTTGTCAAATTTTTCCTTGAAGGAGCACGCCTCCTTGCTTTGACTCTTGTAGGTTGAGAGGTTCCAACCTCATGGTCATGTTGCTCTGAATACAAAGCATCAGTGTGGGGGTTCTCAGCCTTAGGTGCATCCCCAACTTGCCCTTCAAATAGGTCATTATGGACCTCTTCAACTCCATTAGCAACTTCATCCTCACCTCCAATATCAGCATGGACATTCACATCTTCCTCTGGTGCATGATCAGTTACATTGCCCACTGGTGCATGCTCAACTACATTGCCCTCGACTGCATGCTCAATGGCCTCCTCATCCTCTTCTTGTGCCACCTCATTGCTCTGCCCTTCCTCTAATATTTGGGCACTCCAGGGCACAATTGCCAAGGGGTTGTCGAAATGAAGTTCTTCAAGAACAACAAAACCCACATGTACTTCCTCCTCATCCCAATCATTAAGCAATTCCTCATCTTCGTTGTGCATGAAGTCTTATGGGTCTTTAAGCACATACTCAAGATATATCGATTAATCTCTTTATGGTCAAGTCCTTCCAATGCACACATATCCACAATATCCCTGTATATTTTCAGTCAAATTAGTGCACCCCCACGCCCTTCCTAGTAATTTTTAGTGGTAATGAATGACTTACTTGTGATACCCTAACCTGACGACCAAGCAGTCAATCTTTGTTAGTGACATTTTATCCATGTCATAGTAGTCATAATGATTCACATCCCCATCCACATAGTAGTTCTTTGTCATAATCCCTCCATGAAACATTATAATAGTAATACACAACCCTAGATCCCCTGCAAGCAAACATGTAAATTAGATTTAAATCTAGACCACACACATATACACATCCACACATGTCTCACTATTTCAATGGAATTTCAGTGCAATTTTAGTATTTTAGAAAGGAAACCACAACAAGCATATAGATATCTTAAAAAGTCACCCCAATTTAGTGTAAATTTTTAGACCAGAAAAGTAAAAACATACTTTGTATTTTCCAACAACAAACTTGGACCACTATAAGTCCTTGTCTGGAATCATCTAACCCTATTCATAGATCTTACACTCTTTTCAACTTGTCTTTTTATGCAAAGTCTAAAATAAAGTTCCAAGCATGGGTCTATATGTCTAATCCCCCCCCCCCCCCNCCCCCCACAAAACCATCACGAGCAACCCTATTCATTTTCCCACCTAACAAACAAACAATAAAGATACCCACTAGCAAACAAATACAATATCCACTTTGTAGAACCCAAGCCACTATTCAAGAAGGTTCCAAAATATTCTCTGCAACTTACCATACAAAGGTGTATGGTCTCCACCAATCTCTTCGCGAACAACCCACGCCATACGACCAACACACCCTTCATTTTCTCACTGTGCAATATTCGATTTGCAAGAGTGATTAGAAAGTTTTAGTTTGATTTAGAGATTGCGAGTGATGAGAAAGTTGAAGGTAAAGAGGCGCTTTTGAAATTAGAATGTTAAGGGTTTATGCGAAAAGTGGGTTTCTTCAGCCAAGAGAAGGATCGGTTAAAAGTGAAGGAACGTGGGTGATCTGCTTCGAATGGCCTGGCGTTAAGGGATAGTTGGCCACATGGAAATAATGGTGGAAGATGTTGTGACTTGGTGTCAAGTTGGCATGGTGGAATTTGCCACATCAAGTCAGTTAACGCTAGACCCTTCAGAATCCCAAAACGCGCAGGGTTTTAGAAACTTGGTCGATGCGCTTGAAATTTTTTGAACTTTGTGGACCCGATTGAAAGTATTCTTATAGTTCAAAGGGGTATTCTGTATTTGAGCCAAATGGTAATCCAGCATGATGTGTTTGGTGCGAGCATGAAACATTGGATAAAAAACCAACATATAAGCTTTTTGGAAACTGTAGGAAAGATTTCAACAACTCCTTATTGGTCATAAATTGTCTCGTAAGGCATGAGCTTCCTTTTCGCAGCATTACAGGAGGGATTTTGGGCAATAAGCCCCCCGACAGTGAACTCTTGATGGCGATAAACCCTCACTAGCAAGGCATTTGGCGAAAAGCTAATCTCGAATATATTCCCATCCTAAAATTAAATTCTTGGTTGTAATGGAGAATCCTTTCCTTTCAGCTGTGAGCTTTCCAGCCATAAAAAAAAAAAGCTGAATGGCAACCGTAAGTGAAGTTGGTCGTTAGCTTTGTAGGTTGCTAGTATGGAGATGATGTTGTAACTAAACTTTTAAAGCCTTAAGTTATCTTGGTTTAGTACAGTTTGGCACACCCTCTAGAGTCTCGACTGACAAAAACCATTCTTTAGAGACAAGACCATGAGCTTGGACTTGAGAATAATTCTTGGTCTATAAAATTTAGCATGGAAACATTAATCACCAGCCATAAGCTGGAGAATTAATTATTGAGAACTTTATGGCCGTGAAGCTTTCAGCTAGGGAGATACTATTAAAAGGTTATGGGAAGTGTTTCGATCTATAGACAAGCCTTGGTTGATAATTGCAAACTTGTGCACTAGCAAGATTGCCAATTTCTTTTTCCCATGGTTCATGAGCAGCCCCTTTCTTTTTTTATCTTCCATAAAGCCACAAATTAGATGGATGGCTCCTTTACCGTAGCATCACCACTAAATAATCCTCTCTTTTTTTTTATATCAATGTTCAAACAACTGCCATCTATTTCTAGATCCTTTTCCCTAAGCTGCAATTTCTTCGAACTAGCTGTTTAACTACTGGTGACTAGACGAGAACCTTTGAGCTTAAAGGCGTGAAAACTAGAATTAGTAGTCTAGTATTTGTACAATGGCCAGACAATTTGTGAAAAAAAACTTTGTCTCAGCCACTGATTTCATCTCTGCATGGCCGTAAACATGTATTCTTGGCCCAAATTCCCTTTATATTTTGATATAAGGGGATCCACATATATTTTCTTGATACACAACTTAAAGGCAAGTCTAAAGTAGCCTTAGTATAGCCTACTCACTCTTACAACAAAATTCCAACAATCTTTTTTTTTATTTTAAAAAAATGGTAATACAGAGTAGAAATAATATATAATTACAAATAAACCAACAAATAACTTACAAATTACATATTAGTCAATACAAAATTTGATATCCCATAATAGTCAATAGCATATTATCATAAATTACATAACACACAATGCCTAACCAATTGTTTTAGTAAATTTTAATATCCACTGCGTTTAATTACTTTTTTGAACTTATGTTATATTACTTATGTTTGCACTGCTCAATTTACGCGTCTCTCTCTCTCTCTCAACGATGACAACGACTCCATTGGTGTATGCAAAGTCACTCCAGTGCCAGCTTCAGTTGCAAAGAACTCTGTCGTCTGAGGCAGCCATGGTAAAAGAAGGAATTTAGGAAGGAGTCTCTCGCGCCACAGAGCATTCATTGGATGTTTGGATGACTATTCCGATCAATGTCGTAGAGGACCACCATCGCATCTAATTTCAAGTCAGCTGTGGAGCCCAATACTACTCTCTCAGCTCACGAGGCATCATTCGCTGAAAGCAAAGCTTTAGCAGACGAGATCCAGTGCATAGGGAGATCTCAGGCTTGAGATTCATTAGCAAGAGCACTAGTATCAAATAAAATTGCAGTGAGGAAGAGCTGGGGAAAAAAGTGGAGGTGAGGTTCGACTCACTCGCCAAGGACGGCTTGCTTTCTAAAGTAGACTTCAGTAAATGTGTAGGTAACAATTAATTAATTAATCAAACAAGAAGTTTAATTACGCTAATTTTAAAATGTTTGTTTGGTTGCCAAGAAAATGATTTGAGTATACTAAAGTGTGAAGGAATGGTGGACTTGCCAGACTTTGGGTGGGGATATATAATGAGTCTTTTCTATGATCAATTACTCAAATAGACACTGTCGAACAATGTATGTTTTAAACCAAATTTTCATTATAAACAAAAGTACATTGTCAAATAGAGCATGTTTTCTAGCACATATATTCCAAATTTTGAGAAATTTACATTACTTACTCAAGCCAAAAGATGGGTATGCAGTGGTGCATTCATTTTACCTAGAAAACCTTAACTGCTTTAGTTTGTTGAATAATTAGCTATGAATGATAGTTAACAATATTATGGAGCTAATTACATCATAGTTGTGAGGCAAGTTATCAAAAGCTTCTGCAACCAAAAAAAAAAACTTAAAATTCAACATGGACCTGATTGAAATCCTTCATAAGACACTTCAATTATTATTGGCCCTTTGTCAGTTTTTCAATCTATATATAAGCAGCCAGTTTTATTTTGAATGATCTTCAATTTAAACTTTAAAGTGAAAGGCATACCTTGGAATTTTGTTATGCAACACTTCAATTATCTATATCAAATCAATGACTGTGTGTTGTGTGTTTCTCCAGCATAATTGTGAAGATGTTTGAATGGACTATAATATATATGCACCTTTGAGACATTTTGTAATATATTAGAAATTGTGTGTTGCTTTGTCCATTATGATATTAAGTTATCAATTTATGTAATATTGTTACGAGCCGTCCTTAGTATTTCCTAGTTGGATCATCATTTAAAGCCTTTGGGGTGAATTTACCAATTTGCCCTCACTTATAGAAGTTTTTGTTTTACAAGGAACGTATATTTTCAAAAGGGTATTTTGGCTCAAATTTTTATACAGTGTGTAGAGCCCGACCTCACGAGCATGTAGGAAGAAACGGCTTGTAATTTGGAGTTACAGGTTAGGAGTTATGCACGTTTAAAGTTTCGGGGGAAAAATATAAATAGGAAAAGTATTTTCATTTTTTCAAAAAAAATCAACATTTTGCGTGAACAGTATTTGGGCAATCAGAAACATCGTCGTAAATTCTGGCCGTGCGTGGGGGCGCTTGCAGAACCAGCTGGATGTCAGTTTGTCAGGTTTTGTTCGTCTCTTTGTTCTCTTTTCATCCATACCTAAATCGTCCCAATCGAACCACTGTGGACAACGAATCAAGCCCTGAAAATTTCGACTACCATGAGTTTCAAATCCAAATTCCCACTTCGTTTGACCTCGATTTGGTTCAATTCTTACCTTTCTGAAATCCTCACGTTTCAAGTTTTCCAACCACATATGATTTGTAGGTTTGAATTTTCAAATTGGGGATAAAAATTTTAGACGGAAATTGGGTTTTCCGGCCACTTCTGGCCACTTTTTGGACTCGGCCCAATTGACAAAGTTGTTTTCCTCGTCAAGCCCGTCGATTTATTATGGTCAATTTTATTTTCTAGGCTGGTCATCGAAAAAGTCAACTTTCTGTTGGCGTGCGGCAGTACTGGACTGGCCAATGACCAAAAATGTTCTTTTCCTTATTTTAAGGCTTTTGGAAACAATCTGGACCTTATGTGTTTGTACAGGATGATCAGGAGTGTTTTTGGGAGAGTTTTTAGGTGTTGGCCGTTAATTGGGTGATCGAGGCTTATGTTTTTGCTCGCCAAGTTTGTGAGTAGATTTTTTGTTTCAAAGTTTGTCTTTTAAATGTTTTAAGATTGTTTTGAACTTATTTAAGTATCTATTGAAATTGTGATCTGATTGGATAATTCTTTTATTCGCAAATATTTATCTTGTAGTATTTTGAGAATGTATATGTAATATGTTTATTGAGATACTGGTTTATGGTTTTTAAACCACTAGGCAGTACCCGGGGGTAAATGGCTGGTTATAGGTCTTTGGGACCCATCAGTTCACACATATAGGTTTTGGGCCATGTGTCCTTGTGCACTATTTACACGTGTATTGATAAAGTTGGAATCTATGCGAACCATTGTATGTTCGCGTATTGATAAAGTTGGAATCTATGCGAACCATTGTATGTTCGTGTATTGATAAAGTTGGAATCTATGCAAACCATTGTGTGTTCTCGTATTGATAAAGTTGGAAATCTATGCGAACCATTGTATGTTTGCGTATTAATAAAGGTTAGCCATATCTATGTACGCGTATTTAGCCCACATGTACGTATTGATAGAAAGTTTGTGGGTACTACGGTTTGAGTTTTAAGTATTTTGATAAACTGGTAAATGTCTTGTGCCGCTACTATTTGTTTTAATGTTTTAACTTTTGTAAATGTTTGGAACCGTATATACATATCTAGTATTCTAAAATTATACATAATATAATTATGAAAGTTTTGAATTTATGATGGGTGGGACCCGGGATTTGTGGTTTGATATTATGATTTTTCAAATTGGTTTTGAAACTGTGGATTTTGAAAGACAAGCTCTACGTTAATATATTTATATTGAAAAAGAAAGTGTTTAAATTATTTTTGTCCACTCACTGAGTTTTGTGTTTTAAATGTTCTCCCCCAGGTGACAAGGATCATGTTTGTGCCACTTGAGCGTTGAGCCACTTCTACGTCTTCTAACATCCAAGACTATGTAGGCATAGTCTCATCTATTTATTTCAGTTATTCATTTCTTTCAGATGTTGTACTTCCTTTAGATATATTCTAGGGTCACCTTGAGGTGACCACTTTGGCTTTATTATTGATTTGATTTCATATTTTTCTTCAGAGTTTATTTGTTAGAATTTTTTGGATTTTGTTGAGTTATAATGGGGCATATCTTGTTTTTGGGTAAGACATTTTACAAAGGAGATGCTGCCGAATTTTGGGTAGGATCGGGGCCCCTGTCATAAGACATGGCATCCCCATAGAGTGGTCTCGGGGTAAACTCCGAGGCAGTCCTCTCAAATATATTAACTTTAAGTAAACTGTGTTATTTATTATAACATTATTAGAATCATTAAGATATGAAATGTATTTCAAACCAACTTTTCATGAATATTTTAAGGTATGTCTGCCAACTCTCTTCTGAAAATTTGTAGTTTTTTATCATTATCTTTTCTGTTATATTCTAACTTACGGTGGTCTACTTCCTCCTACCTTTATTAGGTCTAATAAAATATCATCTTATTATGATATATATATATATATATATATTACTAGTTTGCCTTTCCCCTTTCCCCTTTTATTATAGTATATATATATAAAATACATATTATGTTTGGTAAAAGTTAAACATATGAGTTAACTGGCAATGTACTGTATTTCTAGCTCTTTATTGTGACATGAATAGTTTTTAATTGACCATTTTATTAAGTAGAATTATTTCGATCTTTTTACATAAGTCGCTCTTATGTTCATTATGGGTTAAAAAAAAATTTTTTTTTTTATACTATGAATAAGATTTGACATATCAGAGTAATGTTGTTCTTAATGGGTTTCATAGTTCTTTTTATTTTACTTGGATAGTAGGTGTGTTGGCCTCTTGTGTGGAAGAAAATTACTAGTCCATATATATGCTTGTGCAATTTGTTTTGCTGCAAAGGAACTTAAAGGTCATGATTAGTATGGGTCTATCAGGAAAAAAGGAGAAAGATGACATATTTCAACAGATAAAAAAGGAAGTTATAGAAATGATTAAGATAAAGGAGCCCTCTATGGAGTCTAAGGTATGTGTATCAGGGCCTTGCTGAAGTGTGTTGTTTAGAGTGCTATGCATGATTTTTTTTTTAAAGGTGAAAGGTGAATCTTTTAAGATTAATGAATAATGAAATTGAAATAATCATATTTATCATCACTATTCAAGTTATATTTTTGTCTGGTGTTGTAAAAATTATTTAATTATTTACTCGCAAGTGAACGAGTCTATAGTATAGACGACACTTAACGAGGTCGATCTTCAAAGAATGTTATGTGGATTCACTAGTTTAAACCTTTAAATTAATTTAAAGCTAACCTAGCTTAGAAAGATTGATTGGTTGATTTTTTTTTAGGTTTACTTGACTAAAAGAAAATAAACAAATTAAAACTAGAGGAATTTAGATGCAAGAATTAAAAATAAACAAAAGAACAATAATTTAAAAAACTAGAAAGTAAGTGCAATAATTAAAAAGAAATAAAATAGCAATAATTTAAAAACAAGAAAGTAAGTATAATAATTAAAAAAAAATAAAATAGCAATAATTTAAAGACAATAAAGTAAGTGCAATAATTAAAAAGAAATAAAATAATAATAATTTAAAGACTAGAACTTGAACAAGGGTATAAACACCAAGGTTAAGGTTCCATACCACATAATTATTATTGTAGTAAATTTCTTATCAATTTCCCACATAAGAGGGCATCAAAGAGTCAACTTGATGCCCTCACCCAATAATATTTATATTTTAAGCTCTAAATTAAATAATTGTATGATAGATATTGTTCTTGCTTAAAAACTATGAACTTTAAGCAACCCAAGTGAACCAAAACTAAGGAACAACTAAAGTTCAAAGAGTTTATATTAAAACAATTAATTACAAAGCAAAAATATAGAAAGAATTTCTAACTACCCATGATAAATGATATCAAGGGTGAAAAATTAATTTTTTCTCATTTTATGAACAAAATCTAGAATTTGTAAGATCTAAATGATTGGAAATCAACTAAAGAAAACTTTACTTGATAATTTTCATAGTGGTGCTTCCCCCTCACCTTGGTGAGGGGGTTTAGTGACCACCTATGAGTATTAAACTAAAATGAAAGGGAGAAGAATAAATAAATGACATTTAAACTAGACAAGAGTAAATAAAATAACAACTTAGAAGAAAATAAATAAATAAAAGAAGGAGAAGAAGAAGAAGAGAGACAAGGAAATCAAAATTTCATTGCAATAATTTAAAAGTGTATTAACAAAGTATTAAAACGTCATATTCTCTCTAAAAAAATAGCCAAAGAAGCATTTGAGAGAAATCTTAGGAGAATACTAAAATAGATAACAAAAATAAAAATGAGGTAAGGATCCTCAAATGTGAGCTAAAGGTTTCCTTAAATAGGTAAATACTAGGGTTTGAGAGGAAGTTTCTAAGAAATTACATTATAAAATATCTAAGGCCAAAAGACATTTGTCAACAATTTATGGTGACACCATTTACACAAGAGAAGGTGGATGACAACCATGAAAAGGTTGTCATCATGTCATGTGTCACAATATGATTTGCTGAGAGAAGAAATGGGCTTTGCATGTTTGGGTTTCTTCAATTTCATTTGGGCTCCTTGAATTTCCTTTGGACTCCTTCAATTTTCTTTGGGCTCTTTCAACTTCTTTTGTTTTTGGGCCTTTGAGTTTAAACACAAACCTTCAAAATAAAAAGAACTTATTTAAAACTCACACAATTAAAAAAAACAAACTTAAATAAAAACCCAAAAAAATTAAGTTACACTAATAAATAAAACTAATTAAAATTTAAAAGATAGGTAAAAACTACTAAGGCTTACTAATTAACTAAAATATTTAAAATAAGTATTAAAATACGAAGAAAGTTAAACCACAATGACTAAAATATATGATTTGAAGGTTAAATAAATGCTATAAAATGATCTCAACATCTGGATTATATGAAGTCATGATTTGGCATTCTTTTTGGCCTATCATATTTGCATCGAGAATTTTTTCCTGATAAAACTATAGGTCATCATGTATTCTATCCCGTGTTCCCCTTGTCCTCATGGATCACCCTGCCTCCTTTCCACTAAGAGTTGATATGTTCATTAATTCACACTCTTTCATGTCCCTTTTACTTAGTTCACTAGAAAAAAAAAGTTAATAGACATCACTTTTTTCATATCAGTTTTTATACAAATTGATCTTATAAATATTTAGATATAAGTTTATTTTTTGGATGATTTCTTAATCCATGAACATATTAGCAGTTTTTTTTTTCCGATATCTTAAGTTTTCCCTTTTCATTTACTATTCATTAAAAATCGATATTTAAATCCTTAACTGATATCTTTGTTTCAGCTGTCAACAAAAAAATTCTATCAAAATTTTTGGAACTTACAAATTTTGACTATTTACTAACACAACCCTCCCACTTAATCACAAACAGTAACACACACTATCACAAGCTCTCTCTCTATCTCTCACCCTCACTGAGACACACACTCGATAGCCGTCATTCTCTCCTTCTCTCTCAGACCTTGAAGTTGATGTCAAAGTCACCACCAGTTTACCTTGGCTTCAATGGTCAAGGGCAAACTATCACAACCTGCCATACGCATGCAGGGCCAATAATCCTGTCGTACATGTGCAGAGTTGAAATCTGTCATACACATGTAGGGCCACTAAACTACCATACGTGCATGCAGGGACACCCCCAAAGGGCTAGGAATCCCAGCACACGGCCCAAAGTCTACATGTGTGCCGTGATGGGTCCGAAAGACCTATCTGAATGGATAACCTAAAGAGATATTGAATGGGGTGGGTCGAAACCATAAACTTCAGAAATTCTTTTCTCAAGATATAAAATACTTAACATTTCTCAAACTTTAAAATCAATAACCAACGTCCATAGAATCCTTTCAATAAACCAATCCACCCATCATTCAAATCCACTATGCACAAATAAAACCATATATGCTAATTACGAAATCAAATCCTTTTTCATGCCTTACATCTCAAACTATAATCAAAATAACAATAACATATAAATCAAGATTTCACTAAAATATTTTCTAACCCAAAATCCAAGCCACAACCTTTAATTATAGAAATCAAGAGATAAATTAATTATAAAGTGAATAAAACAATTTATAAAGCAAATGTCCACTCACAGAGATAGCTTAGCTTTGGTCTCTCACTGGATCGTCCCTGGTCTCGGGAGGATCGCCTAAAATAAGAATGATTTACATTAAAATAATATTCAGAATAATAATTGAAAAACTAAAGTGTGTGAGTTCTAGGCCTTTCACTCCACAATTCTAAATTCAAACTATAACCCAACTTAATTTCCTTCTTGACTTAAAATCCAACACCACTAGCTCGTTTTTATCCGATAATTTCCCCAAATAACCTCCATTACTACATAACTTGACCGAGGCTCGTTCGACTGTAGTTTCAACAACCAATAAGTGTCCAATTTCACCCCAAAATCATCATTGCTCCAAATTTCTTCAATCTAACTATTCTAAACCTCAATAAATCGTTCCTGAAGGTGAAAATCACTCCCAATTGAAATTAAATCTCCATGAACACCTTAGATTTCTAGAAATCCCGAAATGGACATAAGCCTCAACTATCAAACTTTCTATTTTCTTCGAAATTTCCCAAATTTCTCATTCCAATCTTCGATTAGAGGTTCCTAAATATGGGAATTGCCCAAAACACCTCACAATTTGTAATAAGTTCGAAAACCCAAAGTTAATCCCGAAATGGCCTCAAACCCCCAATTTTAATTTTTCACAAATACTCAAAATTGAACCACCAAATTAGAGGGGAAAGAAAGCCCATGGAAGGAAGAAGAAAACTCACCAAAAACCTGGGCCAACTGTGGCCGAAAGCGGCGGGAATCGACGAGCAAAGTGGCAGCGGGCTGGGTGTTTTTTGGCGTGGTTTCTCCCTGCAAAGGGGCTAGTTGGCGTAGGGGAGCTGGGGGAAGGATGGTCAGCGGTTGGGGAGTGATTCTCGGCCAATCCCGTTGTCTGGTGTCACCGGAGCTCGGTCGGGCTCGGTGGCAGTAGCAACACTCGCACGCAGCCAGGAGGAGGAGGAGGAGAGCTCGGGAAGGAGGAGAGAAGGCTGGGGACAAGTCGCCAAAGCTGGCCAGCGTGGTGGCAGCCAAAAAATTAGTCGGAAAGAAGGGGAGGTTGGGCTGGTGTCGCAAGCACAGGGGACGAGGGAAAAGAGACGTTCACCGGGGGGAGAGAAAGGAGAGAGAAGATGCTTCTAGAATATTCTAGAAAATTAAAAGCCACTTGTTAAAATTACAAGTTTGCCCCTCACTTTAAACCTCTGTAATTCTCAAACCGTAGATCCAACGTGTATACAAACTCGTGGAGTCGAGCTCTACGCAACCTGTCAAAGTCAAATCTGAAATCCGAGCAATTTAAAAAGTCAACTTTTGGGGTCTCTTAACACATTCCTAACTTTCTAACCGTAGCTCTAAACGAGACATGCCGCGCGTTGCCGAACCCGTGAGCTCAAGACTTTCCTAACGGACCCAAGGTCAAAATTAAAATCCCGCTCGAAGCAAAAGTCAACTGTGTGCCCTATGAAAGTTTACTTAGGAAGGTACGGGCCGTTACAGTTGAACTCATTTTTTAGTGTTTTGTTTTTCTTATTTAGATCAATTCTATATACATTTAAAGCTACACACCCCAAGTTTAACGTACAACACCAGCTCTTTGTACACTACTTGATTTCTTATCTTAGAACAATATCTAAAATTGGTTTTGATTGAGGTAATTTATATTTATATAAATTATTTGGGCTATAGTTAAACTACGCTGGTACATATACATATATATATATATATATATATCAGCTAGGCTCCAATGTAGGATTCCTACAAATAGCTTATTTGTAGGACTCCACTTGCAGCCCTTGGATCTTATTTAATGAGCATTCAATGGCTGGGGTTATTTCAAGGCTAACCAAGCACAAAATTCCTTAACCCAACCCCAATAACCCAACCCTCTTGCTTCACCCATGAACAACCTAGCCTTCCTCCATTGAAGCCTAGCCCAGCCCCAAAACCCCCACCAGATCGCGATGAGGAAGACGACCTCGCGCTATCACCCAGGTTGTGAAGAGGCAGACGACCTCGCGCCATCACCCAATGTCGTGAGACTTCGCGAAGCGATGCCATCACCCACTTCTACACAAAGGCGACCAACCAGTCGCGCACAAAGGCGACCCACCAGTCGCACACAAAGGTGACCCACGACCCACACAGACTACTATTTGCCGTCACACGAAGAGGTAATTTCAGTCGATTAATTTCAGCAATGTAGACCCACGACTTTGAATTAGCAATGTAGTTAAGTGGGTTTAAGGCAACCCACTACCCAAATAGCAATTATGAGGCGAGCTTGAATGTCATTTGGAATGGAATTGAATCTATATGGTTAAAGAACATGGTGTTTTGGGGTTTAAATTTTGTTATTTTAAATGATGATTTTCGGTAAGTCAGCAAACAACCCAATGGAGTCGTTGTCAAGAACAGATTTACCTGAATTTAACAAGAAAAGATGAATTTAAGTTCACAGCCCTACCCTACTTTTGGGGATTTTTGATCCCGATAGTAGTGGGCTGAGGTGAGATATTTTGGTTTTTGTGTTATATGCAAGAAGGATTTTACCATTTGAACTACTTAATCAAAAAAATTGACATTGAATCTGAACTAGCGAAAAGAAAGGAAAAAAAGAGAATAATTAACAAGTGCCCTGTAAGAAATGCTTCGTACAATTGATTGATATATATGACTTGCTGTTATGTTTATTTTGAAAAATTTTAACTCTTCACATTGTATAGTTTATATTATATTAAAAAATGAATGATATCTTTAATCAAAACATAAATTTTAATTTTAATGCTAAAACTTTGTAGATCTTAAATGCAAAAAAACATTATTAGAAAAGTGTTTAAAGTTTTTAAGGTATACTGATCCTTATCAAACACTATAATGAGAAGTATAAATCATTTCCCAATTTTGATTCCTAACTTTTTCCAAACACTGAAATGGAAGTGTTAAAACCATTACATTGCGGGCTAGGTAGGGAAAGGAATTCAATTCCAATTCCAATTCTAACATTGCGGTCAAACAAACAGGGCAGTGTAATTGTGTAATTGGCGATTTCCTTTAGACAAAAATCATATGGTTGTAAGCATTAGTTTAGTTTGAAAAGTTGATTCTCCAGCATATGTCCAAAGTGATTTTATTAAAAGCTTTCTCGGTGTTCAAATTCGTTTAGGATCAAGGAAAGTTGACTTAGAAACCATGCATTCATCATAGTGATTAAAATCTCATTCATATGCATTTAAAAGTGGTTTAATTTGTTTAAAAAAAGTTTTTTGATATGTAGGATCGGTCCTACACTTTGTAGGATCGATCCCACAAAATGCCAAATATTTTTTTCTCAAAAGCTACCCAGTGGACCGATCCTCCTAGTCGTGGGATCGATCCTTCAGAATGGTCATTCTGGATTTCTTCCAAAGGACCAATCCCATGCTTTAAAGGACCAGTCCGACGGGTGAGTCTGTGCATTTTTGTGTTTTAAATCCTAGTTTTTCAAAGTTTTAAAAAGCTCTATTTGGATCCAATCTCTTTCCTAATTGGTTAGAACTTGTTTTCTAGTTTCTAAATGTCTGTCTTCTATATATAATCTCTATTAATCCTTATTCACTTTTGCTCGCACATTATACACTTTGAGAGATTGCATTCTAGGTTTTTATTGTTAGTGTAAGGCTGTGATATGAACTAGGGTTGCATAAACACATCATATAAACTATTTTATAGTGCTTTTTAATTGTTCAAGCTTGAGCATCTAGGAGAAGGCTAAGTTAATTACAAGGTACTGACAAGGAACAAATTTAACCAAAACAACCCAATCAACGAATTGTTATATGCAGACACATTTCATTGACCAAAACAAAAGTTGCGGACACCTTCCAGAAAGATTAATATCCATGCCTCATCAAAAAGACAAAAAAGGACACAGAAAAAAATAAAAATCCACATCATGTCCTATCATTCAGTTTCGGCCCAAAAACAAACAAAACACACAAGTCCAGTAAAAAACTGAAATATAGGCTTAATAAAAGCCATGCTACAATGTCAACACAACCTGTAATTCAGTCTTAGTTTGATCCTAAAACAGTAATACAATTTCAGTTTGATTTTTAAACTAAAGTTAAATAATTAATGAGAAGAAAATTAACTCGGGCAAAGAAAAATAACAGAAACAACTGAAACTTGAAAGAAGGGCAAAAAATTAAATAACAATAATTAAAAAGAGAACAGCTAGCAACCTAATAAGCTAGGTTAACCTAATTATTAAAGTGGTATATCTTATTATTAATTTTTAAATATAGGTGTATTAGACAGTACATAGGATGCATACAATACTTTATAATATATAAGGATGCATACAAGGAAAATAAAGAAAACTAAATTACTTTATAAAACAATTACTCTAGGATACATGACAATTTAACCCATATAACTTGTCATACACCTATTCCAAAAATTAAATGAGAAGGTTACTAAATTTCAGAATTAGGTATTGAGTGTGTTTAAGTTGCTAGGTATCCATTCTTAAGCAATCCCCTCCCAAAACAAAAGTCTCACTTCCAGTCTTCCTCAAGTTTGATTTAATCATTTGTTGCTACTAATTTTGCAATTTCTTGTTCGTGATTTGGATTATGATGTTAATGTTCTTCAGTCATTATAGTTTCAAGTTTCTTTTGTTTTCAATTTGATGTTATCTCAATTTCGTCTATGATTCGATTTATGCACTTATAGGTAGTACTGATTTGGTTGATTTCAATATTTGTGTTGTGAATGTAGATTTAGATCTTGTGCAATTATAATTAGCTGTAATTAGATTCCTGTTGAAATTTCAAACCTGGTGCAATTTTAGTTAATTAAAACTTTTGTGTTGGATTTTGGTTGATCTGAATTAGATTATTGTTCTTTGTAGTTTCAATTGTGTTATTAATGTTTAGTAATTCATTTTGGTGCAATTTCAATTAGTTATGTTGCTTTTCTTTCCATTTTTTTGTTGTATTTTTGCTTTATTGAGTAATATAAGGCATGAAGTTTGCTCAATGTACCTATGGTGGAGAGACAGTGATGCTTGTTTGATGCAATGTCATTGTCAACTAGCTTCAGATTAGTATTTTGAAATATAGATTTTAGTGATTTTATATTCGAGGATATTCTAGTTTACATTGTTGTTACATATATTAAGAAATTTTGGATTTGATGTAGTTGCTTACTATAATGAAGTTTTTGAGATATGATTTTATTGTATTTTCTATGGAGTTTCAACATATATTTCTAAGTGTATGTAAAATCTGTTTGTAGTTACTGTTTCAGCTGCAGTGTTCGCACAAAACTTTGATGTTATTCCCCCATTTTTATAATTTTTTCCCTTTTAGAGAGGGTGTATCTAGGCAGTTCTTGGAGGCTAGCCGCAACTTAAGATTTATGTTTTGAGCGTTGGTTATTCAATTAAAATATGGTCAATACTGACGGACACTTACTTCATGTATAAAGAAAAAAAAACCATTAAACAGAACAATTTTAAAACGGAAAAATAAAATGCAAAGACCAAAATTATGACCGAATCTGTAATTGAACAATAAATAAAGCCATATACAGGTATGTCCGGTATGAGATCTTGCGCAGCAAATTAACTGGGAGTGAAATTCGTGGATTTGAAACCCTGCTTGTTTTTATGTGTTTAATTTAGCAAGACTTTCGCTCTTTACTTTGTATTTACAAATCCAAGAGTTATTATTGTATCTCATACTTCAATTATTAAACCCTAAATCATGAAAGAGAAACCTTGGAATTGTCGACTAGGATTGAATGTCAAGTAAAAACAAGTACATAATATCATTTCTGAAATTAGGATGTTCCACATTTATATCTCCCACAATTTGGCCCACAAAATATTACCCCAATAACAAAATCTTATAATCAACTTGTGAAAACAGTTCTTAACACCAATAACATAACCACACTGCGAGATATTGCAGCAACTCAATTTGCATAACAGAAATTTTGATCCAATCATAAAAAATTTCCAGACCCACAAGAGCTTCTATACACACTTGAGACCTACATTACAATTAGCACCTGAGGGTTCCGATTACAAGAAAAGTACATGCCAAATCAGGATCTAATCTCTAAATCAATAGCACATGAACCAATATGTTTAATCCCGATCATGGATCATGGATTATGGACCCCATTGCTGCTGTATTTTCATAACTTATATTCCCACTGCTCAACTGCAAAAGATTTTCATAGTTGAAACAGCTCTCTCATTGTAAGCAAAAACAAATAGATATTCTAAATATTAATGTTATATAGGGTTGGAGATTTGCAAAAAAAGAATTAGAACTAAAAAGTGTACCTTCTCAACAGCATTTTCCATGACTGACACATCTAGCCTTTCTTTCTTTAAGAGTTCAAGCCGGTCCTGAATAAGGCGATTACGTTCTTTAGCCTATATTTGGAAAAAGAAAATTAAAAGAAAAAAGAAGCAAAATGTACTCACTAATATTCTGTTGCTACCAAAAAGTCATTCCCTTTAAAGGTGAAATAATAAATTCACTGAGATCAGGTCTGTTTTGGATGTGAAGGAATCAGTCATAAATCATAATTAGGTTTCACATCAACAAGAAATTGTGATTTGTGTGTGTGTGTGTGTGAGAGAGAGAGAGAGAGAGAGAGAGAGAGAGAGAGAGAGAGAGAGAGAGAGAGAGAATTATAACATATAGAGTTGCTGCATTACATTAAGGTAATAGCTACCAGCTTTTCAAATGCTTTAAACCATCAATAATATCAGACTCCCACTTCAAGCTGGACTGGGAAAAAGAAGAAAACATGTAATGAATCCATACTGACCAATGAAAATGCAGCCATTGACAAAGACCTTTAGGGATGGCGTAAACACAAACCTTTTCTCAGAGCAGCTACACCACTCTAAACATGTAAGCTTCATCACATTGGCTTATTTTTTAATTTCAGAACACCCTCAACTTTCCATGCGTAGGCATACTACGGTTTCTTTTCAACTTATGCAGGAAACTCATTCCTGGTAAGAATTTTATACATCCGTACACGTCCTGTTACATAACAGTTTTATCAACTAATGGAAGGGTGAAAACCCTAAGGTGCCAAGTAGCTTGGTAAGTGTCCTTGGTGTTGTCCCAAGGACCTCAGATTTAATCTTGCCTATATAAGAATTCTGGGATTTATGAGATAGGGGAGGGCCTCCAATTGACCAAAAGAGGTCCAATGGGCTTCAATGGACTAAAATGAAGTGAGACCCTTGGAACTAATATTAGAACACAATTTCAAAACATCAAACTACCTTGTCAAAGAAAAAAAAAAAACATTTTTTTATTGGCCTAGAAAAATAA
>QANT01004917.1:0-20768 GCA_003254885.1 Purshia tridentata
TCTCCCTCCCTCCCTAATGAAGAATAATTGCACTAAAAGGAATATTCCTGAAATGTTTTGACAAAGATGCCCAAAGAAAAGCAAGCAGCCTAATTCTATCCCAAATTGCTCCCACTTCCTCTTCCCTAACTCTTTAATCCACTTTAATCTCCTCCATCCTCCCTCCTAAATCTACTTTATTCTTAACTCTTTAAAAAAGAATTTTGTGGAACTACAAACCTTTTACTTTTCTGGTGAACCATCCAGAATGATGAGACATGGTCATTGGAATAAAGGTTCAAAACAAGAATGGGGTCCTGCCAGAACAACAACTATGGTTATTAAACTCACAATGGGATATAGCTACAAGAAGTGCATTTATATTAGACAGTTATTACCTTCTCCATGACCCAACCACCCTGAACAAACAATGTAAGATATATAGGCTTCTGAATGTCCGCTGAATATATATGTACACCCCCACGTGAAGAGATCATACCATGTTGTCGTTCAATGCATTTTCCATCTTTTGTTTTTTCCCAGATTGTAAATTCAGCCGGACAGGGAAGTCGATTTTCCAACTTCAAAGGAGAGTTGATAGATATTCTCCAATCATAAACAGGTGCATTCAGTTCAGTATGAAGAGCAGAGGCATCTGCCCCAACACTAAGCCAATATTGTTTATTTATGGTACTAGAACAACATAAAAGTATATCCTTCTTTTCAAGCTGATTCAACTTGAAAGTAACATTAGGCATCTTATTTTCTTGCTTTGAACTATACTGTCTAGATAGTGAAACCTGATCCATAACAGTCAGGTCCTTTCCATATGCATAACCACAACCCACCGCCACAGCAGAACCCCATGAATATGGAGGCTGAGGATAATCAACGGAAGGACAAATCTGTAGGCACTGGTCAGAATCGGTTGATGTACTTCTCCAAGGTAAAACAAAAGAATCTCCAGGATTTATGGCAGGGAAATCACTCCTTCGGCAATTTGTGGTATCACTTGTTCCCGAAAAGGACTCATGACCTTGAACCAGAGAAGCACGACACATTGAAATCTCTAATTTAACATCAGTCTCATTTACAACTGTTGCAAGACCCCTGAAAATTGCATGCTTCTTGCCATTTTTCAGGACTACTTCCAATGCAATAAAATCATTCTGTAACGATTTGGGGACAACTGACAATGGAAGCAATGATCGAATGCTCTGCCAAACACCATTTGGGCCAAGACCAACATAGAAACCTACGTCTCTTTCGATTAAATTTTCAGTCTCCAAATCTCTTTGTAAACTAGGAGTTCTTTTCCTCTCAAAATAAGAATTTGAAACCAACAGGCATCCATATTCGTCCATGTCTTCGAGGTTGTTCTGTTGAACCTTCAAAGTACAATATCAAAGAAGCATGAAAAAAATACTCACGTCCACAGACAGTAATGTGTAATAGTGTACAAACTAATGACACCAAACACGCATAATAATGTGATATAAGAAAACTTACCCTCCTCCTTAGTGAGTATGATACTATATTCTGAATATCATGACCTTGATGGAACAACCTCACTGAAGATATTTTCCTCAACATATTTGCACCTTGCCCAACAGAAAACGAGAGTGCACCCACAACTTCACCTATATCATTAAAGCTCCAGTTTTTAGACCTAACAGATACATGAGACTTTTATGTCTAATCAGTTGGAAATAGCAAAGAAAGCGGGGTAAATAACCATTAATATGCAGTTCCATATCCTTTTGCATGAAAAGACCAAAAAAATTACACCAAGACCCCCAAAGGAGAAAAATCATGATCATTTGTTTGGTACCCACAGCTAATAGATTAAACAGCAAAAAAAGGCACGTAGTCACAGTAGAGCTCCTATTTGGGAACAGAACTTCTGAGTAAACATTTAGAGCAGAAACAGATATGTTTGTTAGCATGTATATCAAGTTGTAAATAAGTGTGTTAATAGTTGTCAGTTGACTTTGTCTTTTTTCCTTTTTTTGTGCTTTCCTGCCCTAGTTGGTATACTCTGTAAATCATTACAAATACCTTTTGGAGAAGAATAAAAGAATTCTGTTCTCTAAATCTATAAGAAAAGTTTATGTAATCACAAACGCAAGAGAAATTTACATGTAGTAAGAGCCATGAGTGAAGATATAAAAGATGCTAGACAAGTATGAGAGATTTCATTCACCTCTAAAATGCAAGATTTATTTAAATAAGCATGCGAATCAGAAACCTAAGTGAAGGAATCAACATAATTAGAAGAACTGAATCCACAAATGCGGATGCAAGTTCAAGAGAAAGAAATCCTAATTCAGAGGAGGATGCCATAGCTCATACCCTTTCCTGCCTTCGCTCCAAGGTTTGTCACCTCCACTTCCAGTTTAGCTGGGGCCTGCCACACTAACACACTCAAGCTTGGCAACTTTACACTTAAAAAAAAGTTTATTATTTCTACAACAAATACTAGTTAGGAAATTAACAAAACAATATAAGACCAGACGGATGAAGAAGTTTAGAAGATTGATACAATTTGTGTTGGTTAACTACAACTTCTAGGCATATCACTGATCTTTATTGTATATTTTTATCCCAATGTCTCTGGCAACCCATTGATCGTTGAATACAGAAGTATGAGAATAAAAGAGCCAGGAAAAGAGTGTCAAAATTAAAGATAATAAGTCCGTCAGATACCTTCCGGGGAACTTCAAATATGAAAAGTTCATTCCATTCGGCTGTGCCTTCATTTAGGTCATTGATCTTTGAAACTGAAGGCTTAACACATTTTGTTCTCGCACTTTGCGGAAAAAGTTTATGTTGATCTGTTGCCTGACCATCAACAACAAGGCGCAAAGCACAGAAGAAGTTATGGCTGTTACCATCATCTATAATAGGTAAACCCTGCAAAAAGAAATCAAGCATCAATCTTATTTCTTGAACGTAGGAAAAAAATGATATCAAATTTAGACAAGAAACTTGAATTATTTAACCACATTTACAACCTTGGCTTCATGGATCTGTATAGCAACATAATATCGTGCTTCCTTGGATTCATCCGCAACATTTAACCTGTCTGAAAACTTTGGAGGTGGAACCCATACAGAAATACAGTCACCATCATGCAACTGGTCAACTGTGTCTGAATTTTGTTCAACCTTTTTCAGATATATATCACACCCAAGTTTATTCTCTACAATCACAGTCCGAAAATCATCTTCATCCAATGCAGAGAAAGTCTGATCCTCTCCTTGTCCACATAGACCACCAGCTTCCTGCAAAGATAGTGACATGATTAGGCATTAAAAAATTATAGATAATGCAATTCTCTCCCCACCCAAAAAAAAAAAAAGGAAAAGCGGAAAATAAGCATAGTTATTGATGCAAAAAATCAACTCTAGGCATTACCTCATTTATCTTCATTGCTTTCTGTTCAAGTTCTAATTGTCTTCTCCATGAAATCATGGTCCCCACAAAAGTTTCAAGATTTGCTGCACTGACATTTATATTAAGGATACTGGTAGCAGCAACACGCACTGTCTTCCCAAACTTTGATGGCGAGTGTACATTAGTATCGTAACTTTCAAACCTTGAAAAAGTCAAATAAAAGAATACTTGAACATTAAAAGAATTTTGTTTAACTATATTAAGGTAGTATAACAGAAAAATAGAAAGAACCAATATAATACTTGAAAATTCCATCAAAAGGTTCCACAAGTGGCTCCCATGCTTCTAACTGAGTATTGAAGGTTGATGCAGCAATAGAGGATATAAGTACTGCATTCATAGCCTCCAATCGACCATGTGTTGCAAGCTTGATATTGGTGATTGTCGTGTCAAATAGTGGTGTCATCTGAAAGAATCCAGATTATCCAATTAACAGTAAGAAGAAAGAGAACTATCTTTACATTGGATTCCAGTCTTAAAAATTTGTTTATAAAACTTACCATTCCACATAAGCTGTCTAGAACAGTTAAAGAGAAGCATCTTAGCTTCACATCAGCAGTAATGTTTTCCCTAGCCTTTGGCTTCAAGGAATCACCAATAGTGTAAGCCAATCTGCTTGACGGCTTCTTTAGATCACCGCGTGCAAGAAAAGTGCTGGCCTGCAGAAACAGAAGACAGCAATAAACATAACCACATAAAACCAGACACATTATATAGAAAATAAAAAACTTGATATGGAGAAGCAAAAAAAAGTTACTTTTCTCATATAGTTATACCAATCCTCAGGTATAGCAGCTGCATATTTACATGACAAATTCACACTAAGAGTTAACTGAATAATCATCTTAACCAGATTTGGCTTCTTCTGGAATTGTTTGTATGTAAAAGAGAAGCAAAATATTTGATGGCAAGGCAGAAGACATGGGATTTGTTTTTCAGGACAGGGAGGAAACGGATTTTATATGGGACAGATTCAGATCTTTAGCAACTTAACCTCTTGTTAGGCTCTGGCTGTCAGTTATGTTTAGATGGAGATCTTGTCCATCTTCCCATCCCATCCCCCACCCCCAACCCAAAAAAAAAAAAAAAAAANAAAAAAAAAAAAATCCTAACCTGATTTTCAACTCTCCAAATGCTCCAGCACTGAGATCCCTTTGAAGTCGAAGATCTTGAAATGGGTGCCTCAAGAATATTAGCTTGAGTAACAAGATCCATCCTAGGGCAACAAAACCAATCTACACATGGGGCTTCATCGATTTTGGAGACTATGCATCCAAGAGAAGCATAACCTGGTGGAGCAATCGGGTACCAGAAGAAAACTTCATCGAAACCTTTCCCTACAACATGGGCAACTTTAGTAAATTGCACAGGTTTTGCAGATACTTCGGGATCATCAGCCTTAAAAATTATGCCCACAGTTGGTGGTTCTAAGCTGAAAGGAAAAAGAACACATGCTGGTTAATAAAAATGACAAAAGATTATCAAAACATCACGCAAATGACTATAACTGATAAAGAATGGTCAATGATAAAAAGTTCCAACCCTTCAGTTATGCAATCACCCAATATAGCATAGCCTCGGCGTGCAATGGGCCGCCATACTGAGACTGGTCGGCGGAGGTCACTGCCCTTGTCCCACCAGATTCTCTCAAAGTTAGGGGTCGACATATAACAATTTGTTGCCTTTGAAATTGATTTGACAATATCCCATCCAGAAGAATTTGCAGTCTGGCTTCCGGTTTTCTGACTTCCATAGTTATGATCAACAGACAAATCTGAGGCAGATTCTTTAGGAGAAGAATGATGCCGATTTGAGTTCCAAAGAAGAAGATGATTGAGGTTACAACTGTCTTTGGAAGGGCATTCAGTAGAAGAATGGGCATAAAATGATCCAAGAACATTTTCTACACGCCAGATGCTAAATCCAGATGCAAATTGAGGATTTGATGGAGAAGAAAATAAGCATTCTGAATATGTTGTTGATGTTACAAGATCAGAACGAATGCAATAAACGATGTGGTTAGGTGGGGGTTCCTTCCCTATATTTGCTATACAACCCACTGCTGTGTATCCTGGTGGTGCTACAGGCATCCAAAGAGAACAATCACAACCAACATCAGAATCACCACCACTAAATCCTTGAATAGTAGAGAACAAGCCTATGAGATTAAAACCAACTGGTTTACGCACACGCCCATATGTATTACTCACTGCCATTACTGCCTGTGAAGGAGGAATTGGCCTGAAACATATCACAACAAACCAAGAATAAATAAATATAGAATCTAAACACACAAAATAGAATTACACAGGGAAAAAAGTGAACATCTTCCTCAAATAGAGCGACACTGAAAAAAATTAACTGAATGCATTGACATCAACCCCAACCACCACTTCTCTATTAATTAGGTCATTTCCTTTATTTTTCTTTTATCAAGATAGCTAGGTGCAAAATAATATAAATCATGCAGTCCTTTCAAGTAAATGAGAACCCTCTACAAAGCAAGAGGTCAAGTGCTTTCATAACGCCTTGTAAGATGCCCAAAGAAAAGCAAGCAACCTAATCCTATCCAAAACTAATTCCACATGCTCCTTGTCTTCCAAGATCCTCTTGTTTCATTCCAGCCACACACACCACAAGAGGGCTAGGACAGCACACCTCAAAAAAATCAGCATTTTCTTGTTATCCACAATAGTTTGGGTGATTTGGACTGAAAGGAACAACATAATTCTGGATGGTTTTCATGGCATAATGTTAAACTCTGAGTAACACTTTGGGCTTCTGTTTCTTCTATATTTTGTGATTGCCCCCTTCTGCTTTTAAATATGGATTGGGATGCAGCTGTTTATAGTGTAGATTGGATAACTATTGTTCTGAATACTGGCATGGCTGTGTTCCGTTTGTATACCTTTACATTTTTAATATTGTCTAGTGGGTAGGTTAAGAGGTGTATTTCTCGTGGACTGCTGGTCCACTTTGAATGTACTCTCCACTTCTATTAATACAACCATTCTGTTTCCAATCCAAAGAATAAAAACATAAGTGGTGTCATGAAAGCGAAGTAGATAGGAAGAAGTAGAGGTTTATAACTGTTAATGGTAGTTTATATTTTTTTTTAATTTTTTTTAAAAAAATGAACTCCTAAGTAGGGGCACGGCTAAGACTAAGATAACGGTTGTTAATGTATAAGCGGAGTACTTCTGGAAAAGAGAAAAATATGAGGACAAGAAAGGGGGACCCTCTCTGTATCAGAATAGTTTTTTTTTTTTTTGGCCAAGCTCTGTATCAGAATAGTTAAAAAAATTAATTCCACATATAATCAAGGAGAATCAACACAGGCCGGGAAAGTCTCTATCTAAGAATTTTTTTTTTTTTTTTCTATCTAATAGCACACTGCCTTCCTATTTAATTCATTACTACTTGAGACCTTTGAAAAAATGATAGCATACAACAAATAAAAATATGCAGCATGGGACAAGTTTTGATGAAATTAACTATGACAAAATATTATGAATGAAACAAATTTCCATTAAATTCTACCTTGATGTCACACAATCTCCCAATATAACAAAATTTGAAGGTGCTCGAGGCCTCCAAAATGTAAGGTTGTAACAAGATCCATCGTCTGCATAAAAAAAATTTTGAGTCCTTGATGCTTAACGAGAATGTAAACTGATGACAAAATAATACAAGAAAAATATCCAATTTCTCCAGATAATCTGAGGAAAGACCTTTAGGGGACACCCAAATTCGATCAAAGTTGGTACACGGAGCCAAGGGCATTGAATTTCCAAATTGCAGTGCTGATGTTGCCTGGCTTTGCAAATTAACTATCAGAGAAATAGCACTCAGTGAAAGATGGAAGCAGACGTCAGTTGATAACAAAGATATATTTGTTTTGTCCTTAACAGAAGTGTATCCCCCAGATATATCCACTGGATCAAGAACAGTAAGACCAGAACCAGCCTCAATAGTAAGATCTTTCACCAGGGCTCGAATCCAGGTATCATTTTCTTTTGACGCATACCTGTTGAAATAACAGGTTACATAGTTTGAATAGTGCAAATTCTCTTTTACCACTATAATACTGCCTTATCATATACTTTTATATCTCCGAAAAACAAACTTGAATAACTTTTGGGAATAGAAGTCGTAAATCTCAAGAATGCAAGCTTTCAAAAATAGCAAACCAAAAAAGGGAAAAGAAAGAAATTCGGGTCTTAATCTGTGTAGATCATCAAAATTCTCATGAAACTTTGATCAACATGAAAACAAAACACACACACACACTGACAAGGTAGATGGACTTAAGCAGTGGATGGCAATCGGCAAGGTGTTGCGATGAAATCAAAGCAGGTCGAGGGTACTTTCTTTTGTTCTGTTTTGTTTTTCTTTTCTCTAGATAAGAGATAGAACAGCTAATGCGATCAGTTACAAGGAACATTTTGCATACTTTAAATGTATGTTGACAATGAAACGTATTGCATTCACCAACAAATCACATAAAATCAAACTCATTTGCAGTTAGATAATATTGCTGCCAAACAATTTCCTAGAAAGAATGTAAGAATTAAGTGAAAAATTAATATGAAAACTCTTACATGAAACTAAAATCCAACTTTGCACGGAGAAGCTTTTCACCATATGAATCATCCAGAGAAGACTTTGAAGCATCATAGAAGGTAAACTCAGGAGAAACAACCTGAAAACCAAGACAAGTAATCCAAAAATGAACACTATAAGAATAGAATAGGCTCACAAAACCTAATAAGACCAAAAGCCCCACAAAGACTATATCCAACCTAAAAAAGAAAATCTCCATATCTATATCCGTGCTCAAATATTAAGTAGCATACATAAAATAAAGGGGCTATCTATTTATACCCACATATAAATTCTTTCCTCAAATCTTCCTCTATCGCCCACATGTAAATTTAAACCTCTCTCTCTCTCTCTCTGCATAACAACAGCCTCCTTATGGCTCCAGCTGGTGTTGTGCAACGAGAAGGAAAGAGAGAGAGATAATAAAAGAGAAAGAGAGCTAGAAGAGGTATAGAGAAAAGGAGGAGAGAGAGAGAGAGAGAGAGAGAGAGAGAGAGGGAGAGGGAAGGAGAAGCCACTGATGAGGGCGGGGCGGGATTTTGGGTGGTCTGATGTTTTTTTCCCTTACTTTATTGAGGGTAAAACAATAATATTGGGGAAAATTTTAAATGGGGGATATAAAGAGAAACTGGGGTATGAATAGCAGGATTCATTAGTAAAGATGCATGGAGGGAGCCTTATCTACAGTTTCATCCCCCAAAACCAACATAACGACAAAAGGGTTATCAGCAAAAGCCATGCTACAGATATTAATCCCAATATACCAAGTAATGAGTAACTTATGGAAGCACTACATAATGTATCATCAAATAAACACAGATAATAATCTACCAATGCTTTCAATTAGTTTATCAATTTCAATATACACATAATGTCTTGAACTGTGGCAGTCTCATGCATAAAGTCTTTTAAAAAGCTTGGCCGAGTCATGGTTCCAAGAGGAAGTTTAATTTGCAAAACAGATATTTTATTTTTTATTTTCTGAAAAGAAACAAACAATTTATTAAAACTCATCTGACAACGTAGAACAGCAGTGGACAAGGAGTCCACTTCAGAAAACAAACAACAAAGTCATCACTCATTACACAACAGAACCATCCCCAAGCAACCCCAAACTATTCCCAGAATAATTTTGTAATACACTGCAGATCTCCAATCTAAAACAATAATATAAAATGAGTTTGCAAAAGCAGCAAAACAGATTTAATATTGGTGAATTACTTACCTGTGTTTCAAAACTGAAACTTGGGATTGTATTTGGATCGCTTTCTGGATATGAAGAAATATTGGAGGTGCCTGATGATTCATGCAAGTATTCTTGACTCTTGTCATCATCAGATGAACTGTCTACCAACTTGATATCTACACAATCCTCAAAGGATACCGAGTAGCTGCTATCATTACTCAAGTATGTATACCTCCTCAATAGTGAACCATTCTATAAGAGAAGAGTATTGATCCAAAGTTAGAAAAAGCAGCAAACTCAACAACAATATTTATTCCAACATGTGTGGAAGGCATATCAAAAACCACCCAAAAATAAATTAATTAATTAAAACAAGACACATGGTCACATAAGAAAATTGTTATAGACACTTTATTTTTTCCATCTTTTCCCGACTGCCCAGAAAAATTGCTCTTTGTACCTCTCTAGTCACTTTTCCAGTTTATGAAACTTTTTTTATTTATTAATGGAAGACATTTTCCCCCACACACCCATTGCACAACTTATAAATAATAACAAAGTCTAAGGCATGTTTAGATTCTCCATTAAAATAACCTAAAAACAATCACAAATATTATTACAAATAAACAGGATCATTACCTCAATTTTGACATTCATAAACCGCAACCTCTTTCCACGTCCAATTATAATAATTGGTCGAGGCCTAGTTGAATGGAATTCTTTTGCGTCTGTTTCCTCATTTAAATAGATGGTCTTTCCACACCCATCATATGTATATTCATCAATGCTTAAAGAATCTGCTACTAACTGTCTACTCGGAGACAGGTGCACCACATCTTCTGTCTGTCTGTAAATAGGTTCCAATAATACTACACTATTATTTTTACCAATTGGATCATTCTTAGGATCCATCACTTCCTCCCGACCAGTTATTGTCCGCAATGCAGGCACGAAATACTCACCCACAGCCAGAAGAAAATCAGCTACAACAAGAACTCGAGGCTGCTGAATCCTAACCACAAATGATGAAGATGATGTGCGCCATCTACAGTCCATCAAGAACATTGTTGATGTTGGTAAATCCACATGAAATCCAGCATCAGAGTCTGTTCTTCTAAAGCTGCCCTTATTTAAGAAAAAGGGCAAACTTCCAGAAGAAACTTGCTTGAAAGCATCAGTAGATGATCCAAGCATTAGGCGCATTTCAGGTTTTGTATCAGGGCGAATGTCAACAACAGTAAATTTTGGAATGGTTACATAGAGATCTATTTCAGACAATGAAGTCATCCGATATGATACCCAAAGACCTTCTAGCTGAAAAGCAGATAAATGAGCAAGTAAGGTCATAACCAAATGTTGGGAACAAACATAGTATGTCAGAAAATAACACACAACTTTGGGTTCAAAATCTTAAAACCAAAATGAAAGCTGAAATCTCTAAAAAGCTAAAACAGGACACACACACACACACACACACACAATTCAAAATAAACTCTACTAAAATATAATTGATGTAAATACTCACAGCAATTTGAGCGAAAGGAGACTCCGCATGAATGCCATTATACAACTCCAACAGGGCATGATCAATTACAACCGCAATTATGGAAACAGTATGTGATAGTAGGATTTGACTATTCATGTTGACCTTATCGACCAGAAGCTTCATTGTTTCCTTCGAACCAGATTTGCCACCACGGAAACTAGGGGGAAGCTTTGGCTCTTCACATAAATTCATGTATGCACAGTCCAGAATAACTTTATATTCTTTGTCAGACATGATGCCGTGCAATAAGCCCACCTGGTAGAAAACAACCAATAGAGAATTAGAACATTCTACATGACAAAATAAAAATCCAACAAATTGAAACACTAAAGAACATTATTTTTAAAAGCTACATTTGAAATTCAGAGAAGTAAAAATCATTCAATTATGGAGCCATCAAGAAAGCAAAAACATTTGAAGCAAAATTAAATAAATTAAGAGTAGCATAATCTTGGCCCACCAAATTTAACCTGAACAATGTATCGGCCTTACAGATGCAGAATCACAGTAATTACTAGTTAAAAGGGTCAGAAAGTTTTGAATCAGGAAATCATCTGATCATAACCAGAGACCAATTGACAAGTGGATAAGTTGGATCACCATCTATTGAGAAATAAGGCTAGGAATAGTCTAAAGGGCGCACAGAGTCTCATGTATGTTCACCATTTGTATCATATATTGTTGGCAAAATTCTATTCATACCTTTGTTTGCTTAGGTACCCCTCCAAATTTTTAAATTAAGTGACCATTTTACCCTCAACTTTAACATTTAATTTTCGTTTTGTAAAAAGCAAAAAGATTGGGCAGCCTCTCCACCTATGGCCGACTGGTGACTTCACCAGAGACCCCTCCCCACCTCCCCCCTCACTTTCCTCCAGGCCTCTGTCTCTATCTTTTAACATTTTATATTTTATATTTTTTCTAGTTAATTCAAAGGATAAAGCAGGGTTTAAAATTTTATAAAAAATGAAGTTACGGTGAGAAAGCATGGGAGGTACAAGTAGACCCTCTCATATTTTTGACCCCATGCACTCAATATCATCCAGTACATGTATCAACTATCAACCACCACAAGATGAACCCCCAACCCTTCCCTTTCCCCCATGCACATATCAACCACCAGGTAAGAGGCACAGTTTCCATCATAATACCTGCTAAAGATGTATAATCTACTGAAAGCTTAGAAAGATCTATGCAATAGAATTCTACAATTTAACATAATAAAGTTACCTTCACTTCAAGAGAAAATGTTGGGACTTTTTTGAAGACATCCCTCAAACTTCGCTGCACAAAAACATGAAGTCCTTTGCCCTCTTGTATCATCGACTTACCCAAGCAACCGTCGATTCCTACAGACATGTTGATCCCCAGAATCTGCAATTTTATGTCAGAGTAAACAATAGTTCAGAAATTGCAATTATGATGTCCAAGAAAAATAACTAATTACCTACCTCAGCATGAAGGACGTCAATATGGACAGCTGAGGTATCTTTTTCAGGGGAACCATGCCAACTACATTCATTTGTGACTTGTAGTTGGCCCAGATCAAGTTGAATGAAACTGCAATTCAACAAAATACAGAGACAATGTCAATTTGAAATACTTATATATCAAATGCATAGAACTTGGAAAATTTATCCAGTCATAAAGCACCAAAATCCTGGAGCTACTGCCCTCCAACATAATCTTCAGTCGTCACTACTTATCCACTGCCTCATTGCAGCCACAACTAACACCAACATATTCACCAACATTGCACCACTGTAGCCATCACAATTGACAGCAGCACCAGCACCAATATCACTAAATCATTAACCAGCACCACTCTTTAGCAACACCATAACCACGTCACTATAATCTATTGCAACTATTCCTCTGACAACTGATTGAAAATTTTCATAAATTTTATTTAATTCCCATGTAATTCTCAATGTTGTCATCCAAATGCAACTCAAATTTATAATGAAAACAGATAGGCATTATATAGTAAGAACCAGCATCCACATTTACGCACTCTTTGCTTGTTGAATTCCTTGGAACAATGATTATTGGAGTATCAAGTGACAGGTCCAGCTTTAATGCTGTAGCTCCATCAATCTCATATTTCTGAATTAGCCACTCAAAGCCTCCAACTTTATCAACAAGTTTGATTGCTTCTTCGGTATGCGGGGTGGCAAGTTCCATAAAGTACACGGTTATCTGCATTAGCACGTCCAAAATATTTGTCAAAGATTCAAAACAAAGGTGATCATTATTAATTAAACATAATGATTGCTTCTTCCTCTTCTATAGGATAGGATTTGGCTTCAGGAGAAATCCGAGTGATTTCGAGAGTGGGGAGTGGTCTTCTTTCTTAAGTTTTCTGGAAATTGTAATATTGGTGCCTGCTAGATCAGATACAAGGAAATGGCAACTGGAATCATCAGGTTGCAACTCTTGTAGCTATTACTTCAAATCTCTATGCGAAAATAAAGATGTTTTAGATTATCAGACAGCAAAATCGATATGGGGAGCTAGGGTTCTAACGAAGGAAAAGGTCCTGTCAAGGTTGGTAGCTCATGCCGAGGTCCATTTGAGATGCTTCAGAAAAGACAACCTCGGGCTTATTTTTCTTCTCAGTGGGGCATCATGTGTGAAAAAGATGGAGAGCCAACAGATCATTGTTTTCTTCACTAGCCAGTAGTATTGAAGTTGTGGCCAAATCTGTTCAGAGAGTTTTGGGTGAGCTGGGTAATCCTAAGGATTGTTATTCTTTGTTGCATGAAAAACACGTGGTGTTTAATGGTGGAATAAAAGCTATCGCTTTGCGGGGGTGCACTGCATTTTCCTTTCTTTGGGCCATATATATGGAAAGAAATAGAACAATTTTTGAAGATTTTAGTGGGTCAGGGTCAGATGAGCATTGGGTTGAGGCCAGATTTTGGTCATCTCTTTAGGCTTCAGTATCTGCAGAATATAAGGATTGCTCCCTCTCTGTTATAACTGAAAGACTGCAGTATGTTAGACATTTATTTAGGAGACTTTGCGGGGTTTCTTGGTCTCAACTTTGTTCTATATTGGCTAGGATAGATATATGTCTGGTTTCTTCTTCTTCTTTTTCTATGTCCTTAGAGTGGAATCCTTGTGCCCTTTTTTTAAAATATTGTTAGCATTAATAAAACGTTTGTTTTTTCCCATAAAAAATTATTAATTATAAAATAAAAAGCAAAGTAATCTACATAAAACCCAACTTTAAACATTTGGGTTAAAAGAAATAATGCATCCCTGTGAATTTTGTATTCATATGATTGTTAGCAATGTCAAACATACCTCCTGAACAAACCTATAGAGGAAAATAATACGGACAGCAGAAAGTCGGCCACACAAACTGTAATCATATCCTTCATAATCATCATCTTCAGAACTATATGAATTAAATTTGAACTGGAAAAAAAAGGAAAAGATGAAATTATGTCATAAACTGAAAGAAATATCAGAATAAAGCATAATGGATGCCTGCAAAGCAACAGTTGATCATCGGGGTGATCTGTACCTTGATAAGGGATTCGACCCCAGGATTACGTATGTCACAAAGCCAAGCCCAACAGTGATCTGTTCCAAGAGACATATCACGGAGTCTAAAATTTCCTAGGGTGCCTTCAATGGAAAGAGAACTTGGGTGGACCTTAACAAACAGACAACTTGAGTCAGTAAATACAGTCAACATAGACCTAGAATATCAACCCTGAAACTACACATGAAGTTCAGTTCACCTAAAGAGAATGCTACAGAATTAAAGATGGCAATGAGCCAAAGAAAAAGTACAGTAGCACAAAACCATAATATTTTATAAACAGTAGTAAATTTCAACCAACAATACAACTTACATGTCACATATTGAAATAGAAATGGGACCACTAAAATAACTATTAGAAATAATATTCTCATCACCTTGAGATCCAGCAGGAAACTTTCTTGCACAAACATCGCAAGTGAAGAACCATCCTCCTTGTTAAGAAACACAGTCACACTATCAATATTCATGTTTAAATAAAATACTACACGGCCTTTACCATAACCCAGCAACCCTTTGACTCGCCCATTTTCTTCTATCTTTTCTTTGTTTGTCAAAGGTTTGTCATCTGAAACTTCAGTCATGGCTGCACTACTTTCCACAGAATACATAGAACTTAAATCCAGGCCAAGATCAATTAAAGCAACAACAGTAGGTCTGTTGCAAAAGAATTCCAGTTTTGACATGCGAAGATTCATCTGAAGAAATTTCAGTTGAAAGGATTAGCATTGCAAATTAAAGTAATACAGAACAAAGATCATCTTTAACTAAAAGTTGACTGTTCATGTCAGTACCTGTGTATCAATACCATAATAATCAGGTGAACTAGAACTCCGTGTCAAGAAGGTAACAGATACAAAATTTGAATAATCAATTCCCTCCGCCTCATAAAATATCTCACCAGAAAGGCCCTTTCCCTTTACCAGATTTTTTTCAAGATCAGTAGGTGCAAATCCAACAGCATCATCAATGTCCTCAGTTGTTGCACATGTAGCCATATCCATAAATTGTGAACCAAAGCCTGCATCTGATATAGACATAAAATCTGGCAAAGCATCCGTAAAAGTATCGTCATCCTCATGATGTAAAACAGACATCTCTTTCCTGTGTGGATCAATTATGCCAGGAGAAGAACCCTTTAGCACAGAGCAAGCCAGATACTGCGGGGTTGTTGACAGACAACCTTGAAGCTCATCTTTGATTTTTAAAGAGTGCAGCTTCATCTTAACTGTCAGGTCACCTTCCCAACGAATCATGTGCAACTGTAAAAAAAAAGGCCTAGTATTTAATAGAAGATATAGATGAGTATTCATTACCACCAGTAATTATTCAAGATTTAGCATAATGATTTGGGTAAAGGAGTAATATCCCATTGTAATGTTAAGTTGGTGAACTTCTAATCCACTGCTGGACAGTATTTTTGTACCTCGTTGACTTTACTGTAAGGAAGTATTTGGTTCTTATCAAAATAATAGAAAATAATAATAATAATTTTTTAAAGAGATATGTCATAATGGTAATCCCATTCTTACAATAAAAAAGCCAATACAGGGAATCTACTTGTAGCAGTCACATATAAGACTGGTGCATTGTATAGGAGACTTGGCTATATACATGCACACACAATGGGTACAGATATAAAAATGTTCAAAAAAAAAATATTATCAGAAGACTCGTACATCCTGACATCACCAAAACCAATTGACAAACTTCTCTCCAAAAACAAGTGATATAACCACCCTAATTATATAAAAGAAACAGATATTATTAAACATTTCATGAAATAGTAGAATATGTATACAAGGAGTCCACTGATGAAAAGAAACATATCTACATGAGAATAAAGCTATAACAGCTTCCACAAAAAAATTATCCTAAGGATACCTTCCAATCTAGCATAATATCCTAAAGAAACCAAAAATTTCACCCTTCCCAATAATTCCTCCACCCCGAACCCCTTATAATCATCAAATGTCCTATTCCTCTCCACCAAATTGTCCTAGGTGATAATAACCACTTAAGACCAAAGAAAAAGACCTACAAGCCAAATTGATTTTTTTATAAGGACTAGCCAAATTTATTTAACCGAACTATTTTGGGGTACATCTCCCAATACCAAGCTCACCAGTACAGCCCATGCATCTCTCATTCAAGTCCAGTTTAGTATTTCAAAGCCGAAGTTTAGACAGAGAGATCAAGGATGAACAGAATTAACAATCTCAGTCAAATTCTTTAGTTGAAATCTCATATATTTTCAGATTCAAAATTCCCTTGTCAACATACAGAAGATACAAGCTTTCATAAATCACAATGAAGCATTAAAAAGCCACACAAACCTTTCCCCCATTGGCAAGAACCTCAAGAATAAGAGTCTCACCAAGTTCTTCATCAACTTTATCACCAGTCTGCATGGTATAATAGAAATAAATTATCAGATTGCTTAAACAGTAGCCTTGTAAATTTATTGATTGCTTAAACAGTAGCTTTGTAAATTTATTTCTTTTTCTTTTTTTATACATACAAAGTAGTAAGCCACAAAAAGAAGATGTACTGATGGCTATCCATTTTCTAAAATAGCCAAAACCAAGAATGATGAGAATGAGACCCCTATAAATGGTAGATACTTTGAAATGATGGATCCACCAAAAGAAAATCCAACCTTTCCATATAAAAATAACTTTGTCTCCACCAATGCCCCATTAATGACAAGGTCAGCTATTTTTGAACTCGTGGTCTGAGTTTCACCAAATTCGTTGACATGATCACTTGTTTCTCCCAAGACATCAACTGAAAGAGGAGCAGCCTATATGCAGAATAAATACAAGTTTTCAGTAGTAAGGATCAAGGACCAAGAAGATGAATAAATTGGGAGATTTAAGTTCAGAGAGAGTGAGAGAGGTTTTATATCATACAGAAGCTTGATATGTGGCTTGTATAAGTCCTTTCAACCAGATAGCCTTCTCCTCCTCAGCCTGAAACTCTATAATCAAGGTACTAGAAGACTCCAGAGCCTGGAAAATAAATATAAATGTGTAAAATTTTTATATTTTAAGGACAGAAATCCCCAGATCCAAGCACATGACTAGAACAAAATGAACTTAAATGTAAGCAATATTTTTCCATGTTCCAATCATCCAGATGTCAGGTCTAAAGAACAGAAGTAAATTTTCAATTCAACTGTAACTGCTATTCTCCAGACAATTGACAAAAGAATGAGTGCCACTGTGAAGAGATGCTTGGAAAGTAAAATTTCACAGGAAAAAAAAAAATTACATATGCTAAGCTCTTACTTAGTGCAACAAAAAAACAAAGCATTTTTTCAGATTGTACATCAAGGCATGTTAAGGAATTAAAAATGGTAAATATCACTTCAAAAAAATTTGGCATACCCTTTGAGTGTCCATCCCCCTGTAACTCACAGCAAGACAAAATGGTGAACCACCAATGTTGGTTGGAGGAACCTCATATACTTGTCTACCAGCCATGCTGCAGCATCTCAAAGAAGAAATTTTCAGTTAGGAGCACAAAGAAATGCTTGTTCAATTACAGGAGATAATAGCAAAGGAAATGGACCATAAAAAAAATTCATAATTACTCAATAAACATACAACCCCATTATCAAAAAAGGGCGAGAGAGAGAAAAGCAACCTTGAGTGTCGCTGGTAATTCTGTGACTTTTCAGATTCCAACACATAAAGATTTATCCCCACCAACACAAGAAAACAGGGTTGCCATGTAGCCACAGAATTTCCAATCCCCTAAATCAGGAAATAGAGGAATAATTTACATCAGATACTGATATATGAAAAAAACCACAAGCTTGTTTTCCTTATAATTGAGGACATACCCTCCATACTAAAATTCTAGCATCTGTATAAAGATCTGCAGGACTCCATGGGGTAAGTTCTGCTTGGAAATCATCAACGGCAGGCTGACCACAGGTTTCCAGCGTACCATACAATATGTTAAACAATCTCATGAGTCTCTGAAATCTCGATGGTGAAAAGTGAACCCCAAGGTTTGGCACTTGAATTGAAATGCGCATTGACGGGTAACTGGGGTGAGGTACTTTGATCTTCATTGAAAGATGTATAGGTATGATTAGTCCGGATTCCAATTACTTTAAAAAAAATTAACAGAACAGGAATTTTACATCAAACATTATAAATATAACAAGTAGGAGAGAAATATGCGACATTACCTGATCAACAAGTACAGCCATTCCACACCTGTCTATGAGAGAATAGAAATTGTCAACATTTTCTGGGGTAGAAGTTAAAAGTGGGTGATTATCATAGTTTGGAACATCCAAAGTGCAACTTTGACAGTCAGAACCACAATCTGTGAAAAATGCAGCAATGTCTCTTCCAGTTATAAAAAAACGAGAATATAGGTTCTGCCTCTGTTCGTCATTCTCACTATCCTGCAACAATTACAATCATTTCAGGCTATGCAAATACAACAAGAGGCCATTTGAAAAGGTCATTAAAAAAGAAATACCTTGGTGTGCAGTGTGAAATGACCAAAATCCAAAAGAAAATGGCTATCACATTTGGAAGAGCCACAAGTTCTGATAGGAACTCTTACTTTTGGGGCATCTAAATCAATGTCCAGAGCAAACCTGAAAAAGGATCAGAAATGTGAGTGCAACTCAGTTGCTTTCCTCTGAAAAAAAAAAAATTAAAAATTAAAGGGAAATGGAAATATAAAACGATTTACACTCTTTTTTATAAGCAAGGATACATTATTACATAGAAAACATTTATACTCAGTTTCAAATTCTCACCTAAAGCTATGAGGAAATACCAATCAAATAACGATAAGAACTCAATTCTGTTCAAGAAACCAAATGTTCAGGTGTTTCTCAAAAATAATTTAAAGCCCCCATCATCATGTGAAAAAAGTCAACCACAAAAAAAAAAATAGCAGCGAACTCTAGATGCTAAGGATGCTCCAACTCTCAGACAATACTCACTCCAGATCATAAAACCATACCCCTATCCAAATGAGCACCTCATTATGGCTAATGCAAAGCAATAAGGTTTGAACTTTACTCCCCATATTAAGATCTCTTGATGTATTTCTTTCAGATTAAATGCATATGAAAAAACAAGTGCATTATCGTACCAGTCTCTTATCAAAAATAAAATCATCACATGTCACCATCAATTACTCACAGTCAGTAAGAAAATTAGTGCTGCAAACCAAGAAATTGGCTCTCACTACACAGCAAGTTACTTTTGAACACTGGACATCAGGATGGTCCTTAAATTAAATCAAAACCAAAAACCATAACAACTTTTTTTTCAGCACACCACCACGTCTGCATTGGTCTTCAACTCATCTATGCAGCGCACCATCTTAGCCTACTCTGTCTTATCTTACCCAAACTGCACTGGCACCACTACTTATAGCTAATGAACAATTTCTTCTTTTGTTTTCCCCAACTCTTGTCCACTTTTCCCTTTTTAAGAAAAGCTCATTTCATACACAAGTTTCTTGAATACCCAAAAATTTACACCTAATATATAAGAATACTGCTAGGGATCGCAAATTTGCATAACAAATTTTGATCCTAAATGATGTGTCAATGTATCATTGATTCATATATGGCTCCACTCTAAGGCTCATTTATTTACAAAAAGAAGAATAATGGCACATATACTGATACATTATTTGGGATCCAAAGTTGGTACACAAATTTGGGTCCCAAAATTAGATGTTCAGCATGTAAAAAGACTGAACAACTAGAGACATTAACAAGAAAGAAAATGAAGGACAACATGTATTAACCTGCTTTGTTCTTCTAATACCATTTGAAATTGCTCCTGTGCTCTACGAGTCACTTGCTCAATTTTCATCTGCTCTTACAAATAAATGATAAAAGGTTAGTCCAACCAGAGTATAATGCCATGTTAAACATATTACGTTAAAAACAATAATGATAGTGATGATGATACCATTACCTGCAAAGCATTTGCAGTTTCTAACGTAACAGTAGGACTAACTGCATTACTCCTTTTCACAAACTCTAAAAACCGTTGACAGCTTTCCATTAAAACCTGAAAATAAAAAAAGATTCAGCAAGCTCCATGTAAAAGGGATGGTGAACAAAAGAGAGCAGAGAGTAATTTAAAGAAAACCAAAATTGAGGAGTCTTGGGGATCCATGCAAGCAAACAGTTCAAGATGAGACTTCTATGAAGTAGCTTTCACTCCCTCTCTCTCTCTCTATACTCAAAGATAGGACAATCACCGTGACATGGCAGGGAGAAATTGTAGCTGACAGCCTCCAGTCAACATTTTCTCCAACAGGGGAGTATACAAAACTAGCAGCTAGTGCATTCACCTTCTGCTCACTAGACACACTCTGCCAAAGAAAAGGAAAGAAATAATGAATAAGCAAGCCAAAACAAGAGCAACGCATTAAATTTTATGTGCAGCTGT
>QANT01004918.1:0-11294 GCA_003254885.1 Purshia tridentata
GAAAAAAAAAAGTTTTTTAATTTTTTTTTGGTTTAAGTTTTTTTTTTGGTTTACTGAAAATAGATGAAAAAGAAAAAAACACTTGTGGGTTGTGTGTAGTTTTTGATGATTTGTTTAAATTTTTTTATGATATTGTATTGAGTTTTTTTATGATTTTGTATTGATTTTTGGTTTGATGATTTTTTATTGTTTTTTTTAATTGAATTTTTAAAGACGAAATTGTCTCTAAAATTAACAGAGAAGTTGACAGACTTAACGGTAGATCCTTGATTGAAACAAACAGATAAATATAGTCCTTAATTGGAACAACTTGAAATTCACATTCTCAATTGCAAAACGTGGTATATTTATAGTCCTTTTGCTAACATTTTCCCTATTTTTTTTATTGCAAATTCTTGTATAAAATATTTTCAAATATTCATGAATAAAGTACAACATGAAATAGGTTTGACAAGAAAATTACAAAACTCGACATTAGTTACTTGAATTTATCTATTTAAATTAGGTCACATGCCTACTTAAGTCATTTCCGCATGAAAACAAAGCGTCAGTTACATATAACATTTAAGCTCTAATGAGATACAAGTGTGAATTCTCTTGCAATGTTGTAATTCTAGATACATGTAATCTCTCTCTTGCTCACTCACTCTCTCCCTCTCTCTTGCTCTCTCTCTCTCATGCGTCATATATAACATCTCAACTCTCATGAAATACACATGTTTAAAATTCAATTTCAGTTTCATTGTGACAGTATTTAAGAAATACAGTTACACTGAGCGGGCGTGTAACTGTATTTAATACACTTAGTGTAACTGTATTTAATGGCTTGTTATATTGGGAAACTGAATGTATGTGTGCGTTTGTGTTAGTGAAACTAAATATGTGTGTTTGTGTGTGTGTGTGTGAGTGTAGTGAAACTGAATTTGAGGCCACTAAAACTGAATTTAATTTTTAGTGAAACTATTTTTTAGTGAAATTATTTTGTGTGAATTGAATTCAATGTAATGATGTAATCATAGTTTTTTTTTTTTTTCAACTGAAAAATAATGGTGTGATTATTTGTAGTTATTTTTTAGTTTAATTGTATTTCTGAAATTCAATTTCAATATAACTATTTTTGTAAAATTTAGTTTCAATTTTAGTAACATTGTAATTATATTGAAGTGTAACTGTATTGAAATACAATTACACTAGGTGCGTGTCAGTCCGTGTCAGTGAGCGTCAGCGCTTGCATCAGAGCGTGTCAGCACGCATCAGAAGGGTAAAAAAGGTATTATAAGTTTTAGAGAGTTTTGAGAGAGTTTTTAAATAGATGGGGGTTAGAAAAAAAATTTTAGTCTTTAGGGGGTTTATAAAAAGTTACTATTAATTTTACCATGTGTCAGCTTGTGGTTATTATTGACCTATTTGTAATTTTTATAATTATGAGACATTGATGATGTCACTAATATGTAAGCAAATTGGTAAGAAACGTAAATACCCCTATGTTTTAAGTCTAGTTGTTATTCTTTATTTTTATTTTATTACATTTTAGTCAGTGCCCATTATTTAAATAATGCATTGACCATTATAGAATTAGAAATTATTTTATTGATTTTTATGTAATTAAACCTAAAATAAAAATGTCCCACTCTGAGTTTTTTTAGTCTATCTTTCTCCACAAAGGATTAGGCAATGAGGAACCCTAGAATAACCTAACAAAAAGAGAAAACCAACGCATTCATTCTATAATTTCTATATATATAGATGTAGAGTACGTACAACTTTGTTTTGTTTTGTGTTTGCAAATTGAAAAGCTGTGTTGAAATCAGAACTAGAAACTGTAGCGAAACTTCCTAATGGAGATGGGCAGTGAGCGTTGGACATTGTTGTATGAACCTGATTGCACTGCTTGGGTGCGAGACGTAAAGTTTGATTTTGGAGGCTTCTTGCCCCCCAGCACTATGAAGTTCTCGATGGATATCCAAGCCACTGTTCGACGACGTGGTGTGCAGCAGCCCAGTATCTGGAGCGACGAACAGAACATCGCCACATTGGAACTAGACCATAAATTTAACCCACAACACCAAAACCAAGACCCGTACGACCTCATCGCCACTGCATACGACATGGGCGCTGCCTTGTCCCGCAAGCTTTCTCAGCTTCAAGTCCCGCTTGAGGCTCACCAACTCATCATTGGCACAATACTTTCCCAAGCCTCTCAGGCAGCAAGGGACTACGCTACAGCTACTATTTTTCTTGATGGTGCCACCATGAGCTCGGTTCTGTATATGACAGTGGTCGTGGGTGTTTGTGTTGCGGAGGCTGATGGCGACAAGTATGGGTTGGAGAGGGCGAGAGTCGAAGAAGATTCGATCATGTGTTCGATTTGTTTGGAGGAGATGGTGGTTGGTTCGGAAGCAACTCGTATGCCATGTTCGCATCTTTACCATCAAGGTTGCATTGTGGAGTGGCTAAGGAAGAGCAGGAATTGCCCACTCTGTCGGTTTTCTTTGCCTACTGACCAGAAGAATGAGATGGATTATGAGATGGATGAGATAGATGAATGGAATATGGATCAATTTCTTAATTTAAATGCTGATTTGACTATGGATGAATTGACTCTACTTGCTGAGATCAATGAGAATATGGAATGGATTACCAATGTATTGTTTAATTAATTATGATTTGAATATACCTACTGAGATGAATGAATTGATTATACCTACTGAGATGGATGAGCATATTATAGCCAGTATTACTTTGTTATATATTGAGTATATTTAGTACTATAACAGTAGTTGCACCCAAGCCAATCAATATAGTGAGCCAAAATCTTTTGGCTTCTTTGCATTCCCTGACTTTCAATGAGTTACAATTGTTATGGATCATTATGTGGATCTAAATAAGTTTTTCTGGAATTAGTAAATCCATTTCCCCATTCTGTGCACATTTATATGTATTATATATATATTTTTTATATCTTTCATCTGTGTTCCTGTAATGCATTATAGAGCCAACAAAAGGTTATATTAGTCTGAATTGCTAAATCTACAAAATAATGTCTGTCATAAACTCAGGACAATGTCACTTTCTTTCTTTCCTTTCAACCCTTTTCTTTTCTTTTCATTAATCTTTCTTGTTGCAGTAGGGTTTTTCATATAAAGGATTCCTGTCAAATTAAGAGTGTGACCACCTGTCAAGATTGATTGGTAGCAGCAGATATGATATGACTCCATCTTTTGAGGTTCTGACTCTTAGTTTAGGGCAGAGGATCATTCCACAGTGTTCTACAATTAAGTCATTTTGCTATTAATGGTTCTTCAGTTAGAGCAGAGGAGCTACCCGTGCTGTTGTTGATGCAGGATATGTTCCTAATGACCTGCAAGTAATGTAGATAATGGTTCTTTCAAACTTTGAAGAATGTATTGAATTTTAAATATGCAGTGGCTTGGTATCCTTGACGTTTCATTTAATTTTTTGTAATATTCTTCACGATCTCATCTACTACTAGTTAAACATTTTGCAACACAGAAAGGAGAAAACTGCTTCAAGCTGCTTATCCCAGCTGGAAAGCTTGTTAAGTCTCAATTCAGAACTTAAACCCCCTCTCTAGGATCCCAAAAAAAAAAAAAAAAGGGAAAAGTTTGCAGTCCAGATGCTTCTTTTAAATGAACATAGCAGGCATGAAGATTCAAAGGTCATTGTTGCTATGAGAAAAGATGCAGATGCGCCACATTTCAGGTGATGGCTTGAACTCTCTCTCTCTGTCTCTCACTCTCACAAATGGTTAGTAATATGGTTACTAGGGTGCGCGCATTGAAAAGTGCTGAAAACTTTTAAATGATAGAAAACCTTGCTGAGAAACTTGGTGCAGCTAGTAATTCCATTGTAATTTTGTGCTCAGAACTCCAACTTTTTTTTCCCTACACCTGCGTTCTTCTTATTGTTGTTGCTTTATGTGTGTGTGTGTTTTCTGATGACGTCTCATGCTTCCTCATGTATATAATATCTAGTTGAGTTATTATCGATATTATAATCATGCGTTAGAGAATTCTGAACTTATAGACATTTGCTGCTGTTGTAATATGGATAAGTAAAGTTACATTTCTTTCTTCTCTTTTGCTTAGTTGGAGCTACCCGTGCTGCTGTTGATGCAGGATATGTTCCTAATGACCTGCAGAGTGCAGGTAATGTTGATAATGGTTCTTCTATTTAGAGCTTGCATAGGACTTACGTATTGCTTTGCATTGCATTGGGTTTCCTATTATAAGAAAAAGAAAAAGTTAGAGAGGGATATGATCCTTAATTTTGGTTGACTGTGAATTCATTTTTGTACCTCTGATTAGTTTGTAGTTGATTGAATAATATTCTCTTATTGCATTTTTCCTTTTCAGGCAATGCTTGGGCTTGCTCTGGACACCCTTTCGTTTGAGGAGATTGGATGGATTGTAGTTCATCAAGGCATCGGTTGCCATGTAGTGATGGGTTTTTGCTGGAGTCTACTGTGGTCACTTAAGTCAGGAGGGTGTTCTGTTATCACATGGGTATGATGTGTTAGAGATTGATTTTTACTACATATATTGTTCAGTAAAACAGTTGAAGGAAGTTGAAAACTCTTCTTTCTTTTTATTGTAGGTTTGGTTGCTTATATTTTAATTTGTAATTGATTGAAATGATACTTTGAATGAAGTGCTCCTACATTTAGTGTCTACAGCTTTGTCCTTTTGGAATTAACAGGGTGTAACAGGCTTTGCAAGCATCCTTAGTACCACATATATATATATATAGAGCTGTAGTACCTACTGATGTAACTCTCAAATGTTTCAGATACCACATATATATAGTGATCATATGAATAGTTGAGGACGAGCCATTTGCTAGGTATGAATAGTTGAGGGCTTGGGTCTTTGATACTTCTGTCTGTTTTCTGCCATCAACCTCTCTCTGATCTTTTATTGCTTGCATCTTTGACAGTAGCTAATGGTTCACTTGCATGCTTTTGCTGTGTGCAATGTGAAACAAGCTAGTCAAGAAGTGAATTGTGAATAGGTTTGGTTCTGCTTTGGTTGCTTGCAAAAAGAGAAAGACACACCATGATAATTATTTAAATCAAGAGGTGATTGAATGAATAAAAAAACACACCAGGACTATTTCAAATTTTGAATGTCAAGAAATGGGAGGCACTTTGTGGTGCATTTGATGTATGATCTTCCTAGCAGCATGTAAAAGCATCTATATATGTTGCAGAATTTCAGTTCTGGTTGGTCTAGATTATATATAGAAAATGGCCCAGTTCAATTGATGAAAGAAATTGCACTGTGATTTCATAAAGGGAAGGGATAAACACCCCTTCCCTTTCAACCTCCAACTGATGTAACTCTCAAATGTTGCAGATACCACATATATATATAGCTGTAGTACCTACTCTGCACTCCACAAATATTTTGTTTGCATCCCTTACTGCAGAAGATGATACATAATTACTGATTAAGCAAATTTGTCCTAGTCTTCACCAGACAGTCACCACCAGTACATACATAATTACCATTTTGGCACCTAATTATATATGAAAGCTAATCGTTTAAAGGGCAAAAACCACTCCACATTGTGGTCCTGTGAACCACCTTGTCATCAAGTCCAGATAGTTACCCAAAATAGTCGTCTAACTTTTTTTTATTTTTTGGGTGGTGAACTTTTCCTTCCTAACTTTGTATTAACCGAGCATCCACCTACGAGGCTGAAAATTTTTTTCTTAAGATAAATCTTGGCTTTATTTGCTCCCACAATTCACAAATGCGCACAAGGATAACAGATTGAGACCTAAACTTATCGTTTCATTTTAGATCTTTCATTTAGACCACATCATTGTTCAGTCTATATTTTCATAAACATTCATACTTAACCTAGATGGTATATGCTGTTAAATGTACTGCACAATATCTTTAAGGAACTGTTGAGCAGGCAATAAGTTGGGTAAATGTAGTTTGTGTTCTTCCTTTTTCTTTTTCACTCTGGTTGAGTCATCCAGCAGATTAGGAGAAATGCATGTGGTCATTCGACCTTGGTGCTGAATCAGCAGCAGCCTTAAGCTGGCCGATCCTCAGTGCTAGCATATTTGTACTTGTTGCTCTTTTTTTCTCCATGTATCTTATATTCGAGCATTTAGCTGCATATAATCACTAATCAGCCAGAGGTATAATCTCATATTCCTCTTGTTATTTGTAGTTAAAAGCCTTCTTTTTGCATTATATATTAGTGATACGATATTAATTACAACCAATACCATCCAACCCACATCAACATCTCCCCTGAGCTAATAACTTAATTAATTGATCTGACAGCAGAAATGGCTTCCTTGGAGTCAGACTCTAAAAATAGACCAAATGAACACTAAAAATTAACACTTTCGGTAAAGAAGTGTATTACTATCTAGTATCTTGATCAGCTTTGGATAGCCCAGGAGGTCTTTTGGTAACTCCATGAGTAGCCCCTCCAGTCTCATCTTAATGGTATCCTTTGCAAAACCTCTGCATTTTCCCATAACTTTTTATTCCAGTGTGGGGGATAAGTCTTCTGGGGTAAAGTATAATAGAGACTTAATGTGACCACCTGTTGTAGGAGCTATTGTAGTAACATCTAGGTCCAAGAAATTATTGGTGCTGTCTTGGTTATTGTAGCATTAAAATTGACAACATGGAGAAAATTCTCCTCTTGTGCCTTCAACAAGCATAAGTCTCGCATAACATCATAGAGATGACAAGTTTCAAACTTCAAGCACACACCTTTCCAGCAACTCGCTTAAGCAATTGCATGATACATCTTACATTTGTTCCTTTGAACCATGTCGATCTTTGTGATATACCAAGTTTTAGATCATTTATAATATTACACAAACGAAAAAAATGGTAGTCAAATGCCTTTTTACCAAGTAGCTGTGCTATCTGGCCACAAACCCAGCTACTCACAGGCACTGTTGGTTCTATGTCTAATATATTCGACACCATAAATGTCTAATACCAAATCATATAGAATCTAAGAAATTCTGCAATTTCAAGGAACCAATCTAAAGAATCACACTTCAGACCGAAGCAAATGCATATAAAATGCTTAAAAAAGAACAATACACCATCAATAATCAAATACATATGGAACTGTTCATCCTTTTATTACCTAGCAGCATGTACCATCTTTAATGTAAACAAATCTTACAAAAAAGAAGCCAAGGCCCAGAAAATAAGACACAGGAAAATGAACAAATTTGAATCACCAGGCCAGATATTTCATAATGTACTTTTTATTTGAACAAACAGCTTTCACTAATAAGGCACTTATAATAAAAATCAGAGTTGATTAGATATAAATTTGAACAAGACCCAATTTGATGTTACCCTACTAATTAGATATACACCAATTTTTATATTTGCCAGGTAGGATTATCATTTTTTTTCAGAAAATTCATTTTGTGATTTCCTTTTTCACTCTTTGAGTTGAAAAAGTTAATTTTTTTTATTTTGTCAATTAATGCCTTATTTCAAGGTAATATTATGCAACTTTTTTGTAATTAATTGTCATTAATTTATGAAGTTGAATTTTAAGATTTTCCAATTCTAATTTCCGTTGTGCATCAAAGCCCACCACCAATGGAGGGTTTATAAAATTAAGAAAATATTAAAAGTCTAGGAGATAAAATCTATTACAGAAATTAGTATAATGAAGATTGGTCTGTAATATGTTCCAATACCCAAGGTTCGCAAAGGCCATCGTACGCCTCCTACGGCCCAAAACAACCCACCTCCACCACCCAACTCACCTTCACACTGCCTTCATTCTTACCTATTCTTGTTGGTTAACAATTTCAAAAGTTCCACATGGCATTTTTCACAGTGTTTTTCAAACTTTCATTCATCCTTACTTATAGGTAAGTAATGTTTTGTTTTGCTTTGGTTGTGTTTGTGGTTTCTTCTATCTCCTTCTTCTTCTTTTTCCTTCTCTTTTATTTTTCTTCATCTTCTATCTTCATCATCAACAATTTTCATGCTTCTTCCCATATTTTTCTTCGATTTTTTTTTTTCAACACCAAGACCTCCATGATTGTGGTTCTTATTTTTCTTCCACATATTTTTACCTCAGTAAGAGGTAATGAAAACATTGGTATATATACCTCATAAGGAGGTTGGATTTGGGGGGATTTAAGTATGAATTTTAGATGGTTGTGTTAGTTAATTAATATTGTTAGGTGCTATGAAATGTCATAATGAATTTCTTGTTGGTTTATATACTTGACATTAGGGGTGCACACGGATCGGTTATTCGATCCACAAAAAATCCCAAAATTCCTAGCAACAGATGTCCTACATGTAGGGGTGCACACGGATCGGTTATCTGATCCTCAAATCATTATCCATATCTGATCTACAAATTTGGATATCCACAAGTTCGGATATCCACAAAATCAGATCGGATCGGATGACGGATAATATCCAAATAATAACATAAAAATTATTTAGCAAGTACACAACATAAAAATTATCCCTCAAATTAATTCAATAGTTATACAATATAAAATTCAGAAATTAAGACAAGCCTCAAATACAACAAATTCTTACTTTCTAGTAGTTCTAAACTATATACTATATATATGTATAAAAGTTCCTACTTTCTAGTAGTCCTAAACTATATACAATATATATGTATAATTTTTATAATAGATTTTATTGTCAAACTAATTTATAATACCCTAAACTTAAATTATATAGTAACATAGATAGTTTATGAACTATATGGTATTATAAACTATAATAGGGGCGTTGATTTACTCTATAATATGAATTAAATATATACAAACATATATAAACTATATAAAAATTTAATATATATAATTTGCGGATCGGATTGGATATATCCGTGGTTTTCAATATTGATATCCATATCCGATCCACAAATTGCGGATCAGATCAGATCGGTAAGCAGATTTTCGGTATATTTGTGCAACCCTAAAGCTACCTATTAGTCAACCATTGTACAAATTAGTGGGTCCCTAAGGTAATTTTCAAGTGCGGCATTTAATTTAAAACAACCAAAATAATAATTGGTGACCCCAAATAATAATGACAATTGTCAAGGACTACAAAGGGTGGATAGGTGATTATTGGGATGAGGGAGAAAATAGTACTTTCGGTACGTAAAAAGGGTAAAAGAGATAATTTAGGAGAGAGTGAGAAACGGGGGTGGGTGGCTGCAGTAATTATTTGCTGCCGGTGCATATTTAAATATGTGTTTAAAGTCTTTGACTTTTACCCATCTTAATATTGAAATTCAATTGTGTACGTATCAGCTTTAGTATGTGAGAGGATTTGCTGCATTTTCACTCGCAAAATATATTTCATTAGTTATATAATGGTATATATCCAGAAATTGTGCCACTCTGACCTTTGCCCCAGTGACCCTGGCGTCCTCTCTTTGCTCCACCCTCTAGAAAAAAGCCTCCTAGTTTGAGACATTGAGGTGTAACTGGTGTTATAAGCCAGCTTCAAACTAGTTAATCTCTCTCTCTCTCTAGGGTTTCTCCAAATTTACAGGAGTGAAAAATATTCAGAACTTTGTGGTCTTTTTAGCAGTTTATAGGTCCATTATTAGCTCAAATTAAGGATACATTGTATCAAAAATACGACATGCTGTGCAAGGCTAACCACGATGTATATGTAACGTTACTGTGCATTGGATCAAGTACTTCTCTTTTATTATTTCATTTCACAGTTTAGTTTTATAATGGGAATCGTCAAATATTTTTAAAGATCATTTATGCGAAAATTTGACCAAATAAAAATTTTTTTGAACATGTAACTGTTATTAAATAAACAGACATTAAATCTTTGATCAAAGTTATATAATCAAATCATTTTCAAGTTAAATGATTTTTGCAGAGATATAATATTTAAAGAATGATATAAAAAATGAATAGTTCCGATTAAGAGACCATTATTGTATATTGAGAATAATTAAGGAGAATATCAGAAAAACAAAGAAAAAGAAATAAGAAGGTAGATAGTGTTTCTTAGTGTTGTTGTTTTTTTTTTTTTTTGGCCACGGGGATAGTATTTCTGTGTGTGTGTTAATTAGGTGTTATAAGCCAGTCTTAATGATACGGTAAATATTTGTAGGGCCGAAGGCACATGAGTTGTTGAGATAGTCTTCTCCCAGGTCAATTTGTTTCGGCTGAAGAGGACAATTATATATGGAAAAGACTTGGGGAGGAGAAGACCCATATAGTCAATACAAACTACTTGTGCCTCACTCTCTGAGTCTCAGATTTAGTTTCTAAGGGGATTTGGTGCATCTTCAAAGCAGATTTCCATTACAATATATTCTTACCAGATATAGTTTCTGCCACTCCGCCGGTCTTCGTTTTGTCCAAATTAATGCCTAGCTCTTAGCTAGTTTGACACATTGAGGTAGATATATTACATTATTTCTGGTTTAAGCTTCCAAGAATCTCTCTCTCTCTCTCTCTAACTTGGGTTTCTCCAAATTTGCAGGAGTCAACATTCAGAACTTTGTGGTATTTCCAGCAGTTGATAGGTTATATTCATGGCCAAACTCGATGTATCTGTAGATATTCAGAACAAGGAAGAGAAAATTGCGAAGTTAGTTTCTTTTAACTCTAACATCATCTTCTTTTTCTCTTTTTCAAATGAATTTTGGATCAAGTAATTGAATTGATTGGCGGCCGGCTTATATTAAAATCCCAAATTGGTTTGGCTCTTTAAAGGGCCCACATGACCCAATAGTGTATTTATTCAGTAACTTTTGTCCCATATAAAAGTTTATAAAAGCTAATTCCCTCTCTTAGATTTATTTAATTGTATTTGTGAGTAAGAATTTTTCCTTATTATTTGCTCTTTGGTGGGAGAGTGATTTGAGTCTGTGAGAGTTAACAATAGGGATGGCAACGGGGCGGGGCGGGGCCGGGGGTACCCGCCATCCCCCGTCCCCGAATTTTTTTTTTATCCCCGAACCCGCCCCGATTATATACTTATTATATTAATATATTAATTTTATTAATTATATATAATATTTTAATGTCAAAATGTATTAGAAAGGAAGCTAACTCTGTGAGATTCGAACTCAAGACCTCAAAGCCACCAAACAAATGCCTAACCAACACAACAATTGGCTCTTTTGATTTATTATGCCTATATATATATATATTTATACACATACCCGGAATCCCAAATCCCAAATCCCAAACCCCAAACCCCAAAATTCAAACCCTAAACACCCAAACCCTAAACCCCAAACTTCAAACCCTATAC
>QANT01004923.1:0-14577 GCA_003254885.1 Purshia tridentata
TAGTTTAGTGTATAGAAATGATGTGCAAGGTATATAAATGAGATTTCGGGTTTAGAATTAAGATTTGGGACAAACAAAAACCTACATAAAAATCTAAATCTAATTTGTAATGTATATTTATTAATATATTGTAATTTATCTTTTTTCATTTTGATAAATAATGACTAAAATAAATTTATAAAAAAATACATTGATTAAAATGTTATTGTGAATAATTTTATTGATGTATTTGTAATTAGCCTTAAATTAAAACAAGCAACAAATCTAAATCTTAATAGAGAATAATTATAGATAGCCTACGTATCAACATCATGTGTAATCTATTTTATTTCTTTTCCATACAAAGGAAATTATTACCGTGGTAGGAGAATAAATGATTCGTTGGAGATCTGATCACTAAATTAACAATTGTCGATAAGAATGCATGAATGATGATGACATGAGTATAGTGGCAGCTGGAATTTAATTTTCTACTAGTAGGGTGTGATCACAACACTAATAATTAATGATTAGGGTGCATATATATTTTTATATATATATTATTATTGACTAAAAAAATTATTATATGTGATCGTAACAATGTGTAGCATAATGACTTAGTATTACTAATACAATTAGAATATTATAACATGTGTACCATTTTAAGATATTTTCTAAGATTTAAAGTATTAAAAATTAATTATTAACACATGTTATAATTTAATTGGATTGGTACGTAACACCAAGTTACACACAATAATTTTTCAATTGGCTGACTCCATCATAATAATCTTAAGATTCTAAACTCAACTTATAAGCATATTTTTGTCATGCTTGAAAATCAAGTACAATAATTTGTAGACTATAAATGAATCATTAATTTATGACTTCCAACTATTGTACTTGATGTTCAAGTATGACAACAATATGCTGATTAGCTGAGTTTAAAATCTTAAAATTATTATGATGAGGTCAGCCAATTGAAAAATTATTATACCTAATTGTGGTGTTATCAATTTAATTAAATTGTGACATGTGTTAATAATTAATTTTTAAATTAGGGACAGATATGAACCTTTCAAAATTTTGTCACGTGTCAAAATCAATGTAAAGGTCAAATTTGTATATGCAAACATAGTGTTCTGCAATTGTATGAAGAAAAACTATTATTTCAGATAATATTTATTTATTATTTTAATCTTAAGCACAAACTCACGTAAACGTGTCAAAATCAATGTAAAGGTCAAATTTGTATCTTAAATCTTAATGCAAACATAGTGTTCTGCAATTGTATGATATAATATTGTTTTTTGCTTTTAGAAAATATGAAATTATATTGTTATTGTCAATTTGTCACTATTAAAATTATCATATGAAGACCGCAAATATCCTAAAGTTTTTCTCCACAAGAAAGAAGAAAAACTATTATTTCAGATAATATTGATTTATTATTTTAATCTTAAGCACAAACTCACGTAACCATCAGCAAATTGAAATATGTTTTCAATTTGACATATTTATGGAGTTTTAATTATGCCATATATTTTTTTATTTTTTGTGTATGCATGTATAAAGACAGGTCTGGTGTACAAGTATTATTTTTCTCCCCTCCTTTTTCTTTTTTGTTAATGTAAATGAAACTAAGCTACAGATTCCTGATTGAAAAATTAAAATTAAATCCTCCCGGGTTCGAAGCACACTACAACCAAAAAAAAAGAAAAAGAAAAATTAAAACTATATGAATTCAATTGAAGAAAAACACTCAAATTACATAACCCAATTCAATTAGTGATTTTCTCTTATATATATACATAATATATATGAGTGCTCTAAAATTAATTGGCTTGTAAGTTAATAAGAAGCTAATCACTTTTATTGGGCCTATCACGGTTTGTACCCTCCCAAAATATTTGGAATATTAAAAGATGAGTTCTTCTCAGCCTTGGGCTGTATGAGCCGAAGCTAAAGGAATTAGATGCCAAAAGTTGAGCCTTTCCCAAAAATACAAATAGTGAAGGCATTTAATACTTGATTGAACAAAGTGGATTTATATATATATATGTTCCCAAGAAGTTTGATGTATGTAAAAGCATGGGCAAAAGGATGACATCTTTAGTGAGCCATTTCTCATCATGACTTTTTGGTCTACTAAAAAGAGATGTTAGTAAAAGAAAAAGACAAAACAAATGAAAATTAGCTGATATATACTCAATCAACGTTCTATTGACCGACTATTTTTCATTTCTCTCTCAGTTGAATATCACCCACAAGATGACTCATCAAGCTCAATCTTATCTCTTTCGCCATCCTATCTATAGCTATTCCATCACACAAAATATCTCAAAAGTAAATCAGTTATAGCCATACACTGGCAATCAAGACCTTGGGGCTAAGGAAATATGTGGCTATAAAAGAGAAGTTATATGAAAACAAAGAACAATCAAGAAACCCATAAAAAATCCAAATTCCCAGAATGACAAACTTCTAAATATTGTTTGATTTGTAGTCACCCTTATTTCCTTTTTGCTCACTCTTTTGTTTAAGAAAAGCTTATTGTTGTCTATTTCTGCATTTACAGTTATAGTTTTGACCCTCATTAATTCAATTTTAAATAGCAATGACTTGTGTCCTATTTAGTCCTTCCTTTTTCATTTAGTATTGTTATTTATTGCCTAATCATTTTTGAGTTTTAAATGTCGTGTTGTTTTCTCTCCAATGAGTTATTAAAGTCTGAACTAACCTTTATTTCCTCTTTTTAAAGACTCAATGCTAAAACCAAGTAACAAAATGAGCAAGAACAATTGCTCTAATGGTTACAAGCCATTTTTGTTTCTTTTAGTGCTTAGATATTTACTTTTGTTTTCTTTCTTTTTAAACTTCAACTTACATTACCAAGTTTTCACCATAAACACAGTATTAGTAAAGTCCTATATCACTTAGACACAAATGAATCACGATGAAAGAGAAACTAGTTTTCTTGTTAGTCCACAATCGCTTAATCTTGCTCCAATTAGTAGAGCAGTCCGGACAAATTTTCTATTTTTCATTCCACGTTTAATGGGGGCATGACTGCAAATTCGTCGACACGTGACACTAGTTGACACGTACATGTCCTGAGAACCATTTTTGTGTCGAAACAATCACATAGTGTAATTTTATAAATCAAATCATCCATTTTTTAGGCTTCACTTTATCATCTTAACTAAATCAAAAGTCATTTAGCCATGTGATTATTATCATAATCATTTTAATATTTAATTAACATAATTTGTTTGTCTATTTATTTTGTCACAATTAGATTGCTAAATGATTCTTATAATTTTAGTATTTTCCATTAGATCTTTAAGGGGGGAAAAAAGAATCAACTTCAATGAAGTTTGCAATGCAAGTTAATGGACATATATAATACACATGTTCATTGTACTAAATCCAGCAGTATATTTTGGTTTACAAAAGCCACATGCTAATTAAGGGCCGACTTCTTTAGTTTAAAATAAATGGGTACTCATTAATTTGCTGCTACAACACGGCGAAGATAGCAGGTACATATGAACATGCATTTGGAAAACACCATTCAAACATATATGGCTCATTCTATATATATAATAAACATTTTTCTTTAAGAATCATTCAACATTCCCTGCATTGATATTAGTTAGGATCACCAGCTAGACTTACCATGTGAAACTAGTCATAAAGAATTAATTAGTGGAGTGGTTAGATTATTATCTTTGAGTAAGATATAAGTTATAACCTTACTAAACCCACATTTTAAATTGGGTTTTAAGTTTACTTCGTTGATTTTTTCCTTATTTAAATGGGAGTGATTCAAATTTGAGACATCTCCTAAAGAAAAATACAACTTAATTAATAGATGTTTGGTTAGTTTTTTTAGCTTTATATGTTTAAGTATATTATTATCAAATATTTACTTAGATATGTTAATATACCTACAATTATGTATATATATAGTTTAATATTTAAATACCTACAAATAATTCCTACGTAAAAAGATCATAATTAAGTTAATAATAGTATATGCACTTATTTTTTGGGGATAATAATAATTATAATATATGAAATTAAAATTAAAATTAAAATTCAATCCAACATAAAGATGTTAATAAAAATTAAATCTTATCTTTCTATATATAAAAAAGTAAAATAAAATATATTGTACATGGCATGGTTTATTATGGTGGTGGTGTGATTGATCAAAAGACTTAAATTTTTTGTTCTTTTCTTAGAATTTACTTGTAAACCATGTATATCCCGTGCTAATTGGAACTGTGTTGAACGATGAGATGGTCAACGTATTCAACTTGTTCTCATAAATAGGTGCAACTTGGCTAAAAGGTGATCGACAAGAACCCTTTGTATTTAGGGCCAAGCTGCTACAATTGCACATTAACTGTATTGTTAAACTGGTGTTAAATGATCGACTTGGTTCACAGACTTCAGACCATGCCTTTCAGTTTGGGTAAGAGGCCCATTGTGTATTTTAATGAGAGTCAACAGATCAAAGCATGGGACACTTAGGACCATCAACATCATTTCACCCTCATGATCATAGATAGATAGAGATAGATATAGATAGATACCAAATGAGTGGCCGTTGTTTGAAACCTTGAATTGATGTTAACTTTGGAGGACTATGCTGATTGCCTTGCATATTTAATGAGAAGTAGTTGATCAGAATTATCTTGTTGATTAATCAATAATATGGAAAAATGCTTGTGTATTGTTGATCAGAAGTAGTTGATCAGGATTAAGCATATGGGTAATGTTATAATTAAATTTAGTTAAATTATAACATGTGTATAATCATTAAAGATAAAGGGTTTAGATATAAATGATTATACACATGTTATTTAAGTGTGTTCGTAACATCACTTTAGTATGTTACGTGGTGTTATAATCACATACAATAATTTATAATTAACATAATGATGATGGGGGAGAGGAGAATAGTTTTTTTTTTTTTTTTACCAAGGGGAGAGGAGAATAGTTAGTAGCTAGAATAGGAAGGATAATGACACGCCCCGACCCTCGGGCACGTGCCTAAACTGCTGAAAACTAACAACTGTTTCCGGTGGGCCCTTTTTCTCTGAAACTGTGAGCCATGAATATAAAAATAATTTATTGAAATCACGGTAACTTTACAAAACAATTCACATAAAACCAAGTGTAAAACCTTTTACATAAAAATAAAACTGTAAAATAAGTTTTCTGAAACTGCTGCTGGTCCCACTGCCTCGTCTTCTCTCCACTGCCTCCTCAGTTTGCTCAACCTGCAAAACCAAACCCTGCACCCAACCACAGGTGCACCGGGTTTACACACAAACCCGGTAAGCTCACTAGAGCTCGTGTGAGTGAAATCTAACTGAAAAACCTCAAATTAAAAATTCAGTAAAATAATCAATTCACAATCCATCTTAATGCCTCAAGCACAGTCAAACCACAATCACAAATCATACACCTTAACCTGATCACATCCACTGTAATGCTTAATCCCTCAAAGATCCTCAATTTAACCTCTAACTGAAAAGTCACCTCGAACAATCCACCAGATCCTTACTTGGGATCCAACTAGATCCTTCCATAACTTAGAATCCTCAATCAAAGTTTAGAATCCACTAAATCCTCAATTAAAACCACTGGTACTCCGATCTCTTCTTTAGTCCCTAAATCCTCGAGATCCCCAATCCTAGTTCCGTAACCTCTTAACTAGCAAACAGCAAACAGTCAAACAAGCACAACAATCAACAAGCAACTGAACTAGAAATTAGTTGAACTTAGGTTCACTCACCCGTGACCGTGCGAAAAGACCGAACGGCCCTTCGTGTCCTTCGTGGCTCCTTTGCTCGGATTCTAAAATCCGGCAGCGTAACGGCATCGGAAATACAAATTCCCAAGCTGAGCGTACCTGTTAAGACCAGACAAACCAAGCAATAACAACAGAGTTCATAGTCAAGCCAACAAAACATAGAAACGGGTGGGAACCACCACGCACGGTGGCTGCCCGGCCCCGGAAAACACACGGAAGGTTCAAGAACCTCACCCAACTTCACCGGTGGTCCTACTAGGCTCTAGGGAGGCTGAACGGCACGAGAGGACACCAAACACGACCACCACGCACGGCAAAGCCGTGGTGGCCGTGGCTGCCTAACCTAGGTAAAACACAACCACCACTTAAAGCTCAAACCAAGCACACAGACTTCAAGAGGACGTCGAGGGGATCGAAAACCATACCTCACTCAACGGAAAAGGTGGCCGAAAACGTCAGAATTTCGTCGGACAACCCGCGGCCTTCAAGCCTTCGATTCGCCGCCCACGGCGGTCCAACCGATGATCGAAGCACACCACTGTGACGGGCTCGACGAAAGGAAGAATTCTGGGCGGTCGGCGAGCCTCGAAGTCTCCGGGATCGCCGTCGCGACTCCACTGTGCACGAGTTGTATTTTCCGTTCCAGGCTGTTTCGGGAGGAGGCGCCACCACCTGAGGGAAGAGGGAGGCGGCGCGAGCATGGGAAGCTAAAGACCAGGCCGGCCCACCGCCGGACGCGCCCCCACGCGCCGGCGAAAGGCGCGGCTGGAAAGTGATGTCGCGAGAGAGAGGGAAGCTTCGGGAGAGAGGAGAGAGAAACTGCCTGAAATTTCTGGGGTTTTGGGCTTTTAAAATCAACTTTTTCAAAATTACCAATTTGTCCTTCTCTTCACACGTCCGTAACTTTCAAACCGTAACTCCGTTTGACGCGTGCTACGTGTATACGAACTCGTGAGGACGAGACCTTTCTAATGAACCCAAAGTCAACGCGAAAACCTTGCCCGAACAAAAAGTCAACTTTTTACCCCACTTTAAAATCAACTTAAAATTTTTGAAAAACGCCCAAAACACTTTACTTTCTAAATAAAATCCCGAAAATCTTTTAAAAACTTTTCAAAACAACTTGTGAAAGGTGCGGGGTGTTACAGATAACTTCTATTGAGAGAATATCCCACCTCAGGAATTAAAACCTGGGGGCAAAAGTTAGAAACAAAACGAACAAAATGAAAACAGATAACTCAGTGAGTAGATAAAATAAAGAAACAAAGCATGAAGAGTATTTATCCTTTCAATTTCCTTTATAACAAGTTTCACTCAAAAGCCTCACATCACTTTTGGAAATCTCTCAGTTTTAAATTTTTTTTGCAAACTCTTCCTGAAAACGTCAAAAAACTGGACAAATTCAAAGATTCGAATAAATCCAATGATCATGTAAATTAAAAAATCTTGAACAATGTATGCTGGATAGAAATATCAAATAATAATAATACTATTGTCAAACAAGTTGATGATCAAGTAAAAAATTGTTCAATCAAAAAGTTCATGTAAGTAAAAATATGGAGTAATGAAATGAAATCACACCATATACACCTGGAGAAATTGGCCATACACTAGTATCATATTACACCATCGTACCAGGCAGGCAATCAAGTTGATCATGCACTTGTACTGTATTACACTGTCATATCAGGCAGACAATTAAGTTGGCCCATCACTTGTACCGCTTTACTTCGTCATATCAAGTAGGAAAAATTAGTCATACGTGCACACATAGCTGGTCCCAAAGGGTATTGCAGGACATAGTCCAAACTCTTTATGTGTGTCACGATGGATCCCAAAGACCTATCTGAACTCATCTGGAAGCTGAGTATTTATACGGCACTTAAAACCATACAAATCAAATCCATACTCTTTTTTGGTTGGTTCTCTTCTCTCTCTTCTCTCTTGCTTTTAAAATTTCCTCAAGTGGAAAGTTGCAGAAAATTCTAGTTTAACTTTGTGTTTTCTTTCAAATTTAACCATTTTGCCCTCCACTTTACATGTGGATAAGTTCTCTTATGTAGCTCCGATTTGAGATCCGTCTTCGACTATGCCTTTGTTTGCTCAAATTCTATTTAACTATACGAAGATCATAATTTAAAAAGATACTTCTCAAAATAATTTTCTTTAAAGTCCAAACTTTTATATTAAGGGCATAATCATCCAAATCTTTAAATAACTCACCAACCAATGATTTGGGTCCAAAAATGTTTTGATAATTTCTATGGGTTCCTCTCGCCTTGTACTAAATTTTACCGCCTTAACTTTAAACCTTGAGTCCCCAAACCTCATTTAATTTAATTTATACACTTCCAAAACAAATTCTCAAAATTTTCAATAAATTTTTAATGACTTAAATTAACTCATCAAATAGTCCTTATAACTTCAAATAAATATCCAAGAACCTCCTAACATAAACTTTGTCTCCAATTTAATTTCAAAAAAATTTTATGGGTCCCACAACCCAACTTCTTTATATTTCTTAAGTCCACAACAGTAAAAATTTAAATTCCTAGTGAATGTTTGGGTAAGATCGTTATAGTAGGCATGAGCGAGCGGGAAACACATGGTGGTTCTAGGTAGCGAGCAGCACAATTCTTCTAAGTGCAGTAGGGAGAGAGGTGTGGAGGCTAGGTTAGCAGAGAGGGAGGTGTGGTTCTTCTGGGTTTTGGTTGGATGGGGAAGGAGGGAGCAATACAAGAAAAAACTCTTAGGGCAACGAACCAACTTTCGTCGCTGGCAAGGAACTATAAATTTCGTTGCCCAACTAGTAAGGTTTGGGCGACGGATCATTTTGTCGCCCAAAGTCAACTTTGGGTGGCGAAACATAATTTTCTCACCCAAAGTGACTTTAAGCGACGAAATTTGTTTGTCTTTTGAAACAAATCGAGGAAATTATATTGGCGCCATATCTTAGGCAATGTAAGTGGCTTTGGGCGATAAAATATGATTTCCTTCCCCAAATATATTTGTGCCATATCTTGGCCAACAAACCACTAATTGTGAAATATCATTTCCTCGCCCAAAGTGGCTTTGGGCGATGAAATATGATTTCCTTGCTCAAAGTCCCAATGTCATTTTTATGCATTTATATGCATGTATAAGCATACAATGCGATTGCGTTTTCTACGATCTGACCCGTTCATTTATTAGTTCCGCACTCAAACATCATCTGTGAAAAAAATAAGCTCAATCGGAGTTGTCAAACTTAGGTATCGAAGAATGAATGTATGAGCAATCATGGTTTTTATAATGATGATCGAACAACCAAATGAATTTCGAATGGGCCAATTTTTTATGCAGGGATGATCTTTGAGTATGATCATAATGAACGGCTCCAATCATTCCAATCATGTTACAATCTTAAAAATTATTGAAACGACAAGGTTTCAATGAAAAAGTTAATAGAATTATACTCTTCAAGTGTAATTATATATAGAAGCTCACATCTTGATTGTGTTTCTAACGATCCGACCCGTTCATTTTTTAGTTCCCCACTCAAAGATCATCCTCTAAAAAAATTAGATCAATCGGAGTTGTAGAACTTAGGTATCGGAGATTGAACATATGAACTATCGTGGTTTGTATAATAATAATAGAATGGCCAGATGAACTCCAATTGGGCCAATTTTTGGCAGGGATGATCTTTGAGTGTGATCATAGAGAATGAATGGCACTGATCATTGAAATCACGTTGCAGTCTTAACAATTATTGAAACGACAAGGTTTCAACGAAAAAGTTAATATAATTATACTATTCAAGTGTATTTATATGTAGAAGCTCACATCTCGATCTTGTTTCCAGCAATCTGAATCATTCATTTTTTAGTTTCTCCGTCAAAGATTATATCTGAAAAAAATTAGGTCAATCGGAGTTGTAAAACTTAAGTATCAGAGATCGAATGTATAAACGATTGTGGTTTGGACATAGAGTAGTAGTATTTGGGAAAGAAAAAATACAAAACCTTGCAACTTTTGGCAACAAATATTTTCTGAGCCGAAATTTTTTTTTTTTTTTTTTGTAGTGCAAAAGAATAAGTTGTTATATGAAGGGCTTATTAGACTTTTCACATGAAAAAGGTTAAACCCTGACTTGGATTAAAAAAAGCTTAAGTAAGATTAAAATGGGTCATTTCATTAAATTACGTACCCACAACAAATGCAACACACATATAGGCTTCCGATTATGGCCAATTCAATAGATAAAAGCAGTAATCACATGTGTGAGTGGTTAATGCCGTACCATACCACTCTATCGATTTAGAGAGCTAGAGATTGTCAAAGCCGGCATAGCTGACCACCGACCCCCTCAAAATCTAAAAAAAACAAACCAAGACTTTCTCCAAGTCAATTTCATATCCCCCTCTTGTATATAATAAACCCCACCACCCTTTCTCTCCCGTCGTCTCTTACCTAAAAGCCAACTATAACTCTCTCTCTCTCTCTCTCTCTCTCTCTCTCTCTCTCTTTCTCTCTCCAACTCTGTATATCTTGGTCTTTCTCTCTTTCTGGATCGATCCATATCCATGGGCAATACATTGGGTCCATGTTTTCAACAAAACGCAAACTCAGCAGTGAAAGTGATCTTTTCAGAAGGCACCACAAGACTTCTGAGAGGAAAACACATCGCCGGAGAGATTATGTTTGAGTTTCCGGACAGAATGGTCTGCCACGGAGACTCATTCTTCATCGGCCACCCGATTCCGGCCTTAGCCATCGACGACGAGCTCATGCACGGCCAAACCTACTTCGTTCTTCCCATCGATCGTTTTGCATGCAGCGTCCTCTCGGCCTCCTCTCTCGCTGCCTTAGGATCAGGCTCATCATCATCATCATCATCATCAACACAAAGCCCTAATAAGAACGCTCCTATTAATTTCGGGGAGTGCCCGTTTGAGTATATAAAGGCTTCAAACGGAAAGGTATTGATCAAGGTGGTGCCAGAGTTCATAACAAGGCTTATCACAAGAAATAATGATAAGGAAATAATTGGGTGTGAGAATGAGAGTCCTCCTCCTAGCAATGGTTTTCTTTGTAGCACACCTGAGCTGCAAAAGCACTATGAACAGCTTGTTGGGTCCAAAGAGCAATTGTGGTCGCCTAAGCTTGAAACCATTTCTGAGTACAAGGTTAGGTTTTCACCATGCAAATTCATAGGGCTGGAGTGGAAACAGAAAGAGGAGCAAGTCATCATGTAATTAAAAATTCTTTTTCAGAGAGAAATTAAGTTAATTAATTAGTGTACTATTAATTATCTACTGGCATATATATATATAAGAAGACAGATATAGATAGAAATTTGCTAATTGTACGTATTGTGTTTTTGATTAGTAACGTTGTACAAAATTTAATCATTATGAAATTGTTGATAATATACGCTTCTCTGCCTTTAGACTTTCAGTGTTTAATTAGTTGTATAAGATTGTTGTTAAACGCTATATATCTCTGTCTTGTTCATGTACGTACCCTTGCAATAATTAATTTTTATTCTGTAATATTTTCGGAAAGATTAGAACTCATAGTCTATAATTCTATAGAGATAGAGCCGTCTTCTCTACTGCAAGATGCAGATGAAGCATTAGGTATCCATTAAGAAGAAGCAATTCCAGTACTCAATCAGATTAATTAATTCCTGGACTTGTAATTAACAATTTGAGAAGGGCACGAATCAATGTCTGGTTGTTCGATTAGTGTGAGTGTGCGATTGAATTTCGTTCGATCCGTGCTCGGACTTCTCTCTTCTCTCTCAATCGCTAATTGAGTTTTTGATGTTTTTCTTTCAATTACGGGTGTGGATTTCGTTTTGTTTTGCAAGGGTTTCTTAAGTACTAGTAGCCATATCAGCATTTGTGAATGGTTCTAAGGGCAAACCCTATGTTGCAGAAATTGGTGTTGCAGTTGGATCTGTGAACCTTGCTGCTGCAGTTATTGCTGTAAAGGTCCCTAATCGAGGTACTGTTATTGGAATTTTACTCAATGCTTGGAAAAATTTGGTGATGTGAAAATGGTTAGAGTTAAGGATAGGCTATTTTCTATTACTTGTGAAAATGAGTCAGTTGCTCAGAAAATTCTTAATGGAGGTCCTTAGTTTGTTAAAGGCTACTATATTAGGGCTGGTGAATCGAATCGAACCGAACTGAAAATGATAAACCGAGTATCGAATTGAACTCTCTCAGTTAGTCTTTATAGAGATCGATACCGAAATCAAAAATGATAAACCAAGTACCGAATAGTACCGAGAAACTGGTTCGGTCCTGCTCGGATTGGGCCTTTACTGAACTTTAAATTGGGCTGCATTTTAGGGTTTTTGAAAGTGTTTATGAACTTATGGAAAATCAAGACATATCACTGAACACTTTCAGAATTTTTGCAAAAAGTAAACAAGTTAAGAAAAAATAATTATTTTGAAGTTTTAAAACATTTTTTTTGCTTGAAATCAAGAACACCCAAAAACTCAAAATGCTCTCAAGAAAAACACCCAGCCAAAAGAATAAGAATAGAGAGCATAAATCAAAAACTAATATTTTAGGGAAAAGAAACCATAAGAGAAATTAAAATGATTTTCATGAACAAAATATTTTTCTCATATGGAACAACCACATAACTCTCTCTAACAAACAAAGACCCAAAAAATGAAAGAATGAAAGAGAGTTTTTTCAGAAGGAGAGGCAGCACCTTCTTTTAATCAAGATCCATTCTCATAAAAAAGGACAGCTAGCTAGAGGTCTCTAACTTGATATAGCTAAAGGAAAAATTACAGCTACACAAGAAATGACCTACAGTGGAATCCTAGGTTGGTATAAGGATAAGAATGGGTATGTGGGTTTCACTAATATGAAAAGATAAGAGGGAATAAACCTCAAACAAGGAATATTCGATCCAAGCGAATGTGTGTGAGTGAGTGAATGAAAGAGATGATGAATAGTGAGAAAAGAACACGTGAAAACCAAAAAAGAAACTGACTGTACATTTTGTGAGAGCAAGAGGTCTGATATTTTTGGATATTCAAATAGGAAATATTCAAAATAGGTGAGAAAAAGATAGCCCAAACTCGTGCCAAGCATGTGACCTCACCTAAATAGTAAAGGTGCATGTGTAGTCCACGTGTGTAGAAATACGATCATTATGACCAATGAAATAGACAAGTCAAACAGACATAAAATTTAGTTCGAAAGATGCATGAAATGCATTATGAGATGCATGAAATGTATTATACCTTTGAGACTTTTCCATTGTCACTTCATTGACGTCTTCACCCCAATTGATCTTAACTCTGATGCTAATCTAAAGCTTGTGAGTATGAGAGATTAAATATAAATACAATGGTTTTGGCAAGGAAAAGCCAATACAATAAACCTAAAACTAACATACATGGACCATATATCCTCGTAAACTAGCTAGCAACTTTTTACATGACTAAGTTTTGAGCCTCTAGTCATGGTCTAAGGGTTCAGCCTCTCTTAGTTGAGCCTTTCCCCATCCATGAGGGTTGAGTCTGACATTGGTTTGAACCAATTAATTAGTAAAACTTCTATCAATAAATACATCTTATATGTTATTTTTCTTATTACATAATTTAACATGTAATATAAAAGACAGACACGTGAAGTGTAAGCACTCAGAATATATAAAAGAAAAACTACTTTCATATGCCACATGCTTGACCCCAAATATATTAGACGGAAAAGGTTCTCTAATGAAAATATAAAATATAAAGCTTAAGGTAAGTAGGGGATGATCAAGCTAGCTACCTTGGTTTAATTAGTACCTAATATTGCTTAACATTTTACAAAACTTATCTAAAGGAATACTTACAATATGTTGTCACGGCCTAGCTGACATGCCCAAGCTCAATCAAACATGTTGCTTCATGCGGCCCATATATGGTCTTCTTTGGTCTAAGGTAGAGGCCTATAGAAAGTGACTTAACCCTTTTTAGATACTCCAAATTTTAGTACTTTCTTCATCCAACAGCAACTATGATACTCCAAATTTTAGATATATTCTAATTAAGATAGCTACAAAAACTACTTTTAACTTTAGTTAACTACTTATTTTTTGGCCAATAGTTAACCACTTTTAATAGTTCAGCAATACGTACTCTCTATTTTATTAACTTTGAAGGATTTATTATTTCCTTAACTTTAAAACAATAGATATTCAAAACCTTTTTTTTTCTTCCAACAATTGGGTAGTAATAACTCTCTTCTCTTGCTGTTTCCTTAACTTTCACTACAAGAAGATACTGTTTGGGCGACGAACTTTTGGGCGACGAGCCAATTTTCGTCGCCCCATATGATTTGGGCGACGAATGATCTCAATTTTGGGCGGCGTTTTTTTTGGCCGCTCAAAGAAGTTTGGGCGACGTAAAATCTATCATCGTCGCCCTAGATTATTTTGGGCGACGAATTAATGTTGTCGCCCATGACCTCAATTTGGGGCGACGGAATTGTTTCTACCGTTGCCCAAAGTTGTTTGGGCGACGAAATTTTCGGGACAAATAATTTTTCGACGCCCAAAATTGAATAATTGACCTTTGGGCGACGTCTTAGCGACTTTGGGCGACGAACACATTTCGTCGCCCAAAGGTTAACGATTTAAAACACCCAGGCTTTCTTCTTTCTTTTTCCTCGCGACTCTCTCTCTCTCCAGCCGCCTCTGCAACTCTGTCTCTCTCTCTCTCCAGCGCTCCTCTCTCTCTCTCCACCGTGCCTCTCTTCCTCTCTCCACCG
>QANT01004925.1:0-39602 GCA_003254885.1 Purshia tridentata
TTTATGAAAAATACCAATAATATAATCTTAAAAAGCAGAAAGGCCGGATCCGTGTTTGAATGCTCTTTAGAGTTTAGATGCTAATTCGTGCATTCAAACTCTGAATTTTTCTCTCCTACGGATAGAACTTACGGGCAAAAAAGGGCTCTCTCACACTAGTCGGTGGGCCCCTCTTACACTGACCAGTAGACCCCTCCTGCATTCTCTTGTTCCGCACAAGATAAACACTCTTCAAACTCTTACCCCATATATTTTTTTAACAAATTGAACTCTGAATGCATAAAATTACACAACTTTAACGACGTGAAAGTTACATTTCCCTTATTATTTGTTAATATTTCATTTAGAGTTTACATTGTACTCTCTAAAGTTTTTTTAAGTGCAAATAGAAACGGATTCGGTGTTCCGAAAAGTCCTCTAACATTGCTGAGCACCCTTTCACTTTGCTGCATAATTTATCTCAAGTACAATCAAGAATTTGACAACAAAACAGAATTTTGGGGTGTGAAAGTAAAGTCACCTAATCATATCATCTGAATCAAATCCGATTTCCCTATGTCGAATTCAGGTATAAATTGCACACAAGTGATCTGTACTTTTAAGTGCTAAAAGTAATTAATGCATTTGATAACAATGTAAATCATAACCATAATCTTAATTAGCTAATAGAAGTTCAAGACTTTCAGAAGTTGGTCGCCACCATCCATGTGGGGAACTAATCAGGAGCTCAGCACACCAATTAAGACTGTCATTAACATGAAAATATGTATATTCTTTCTAAGTGTCTGCAGCAAAGTCCATAAAATGTTTCACAGGGTAAATGTAGATCAAATGAGCTTGTAAGAAATTGTTTTTGTACTAGAAATATAAATTTATGACAGTCTTCCGTTCATGCAACTTAAAAAAAAATTACTTTCTAAAGTGTTCACTCTTTCTAGCTGAACACATGATGCAGTGACCATGGAGACAACAAGTGCAAATGCATTGACAAGATTAGCAAAATTGAAATCTATTTATTCGAATCTTCTTAATTTAACCCTTTGAAAGATGCAGCATTACCAGAAAATTGCGCATGAACTTCTTTCAAAGATGCTAATAACGTCTATGTGTTTTCTTAAAGGATTAAATATGTATGGCAAATAACAAGACTTTCAAATTCGCTATCATTTTTCTTCTCACCAACTCTGTTGGCAGCTAAAAAGAACCTTTGAGATGTGCTCATGCAATTGATATGAATCGGCCAGCAAGCAAACAACTGTGAGCATGATGCAGCCAAAAATTACACTTGAGATGTATTTTGCAAAGAATTTGACACCATAAAAGAACCTTTGGGTGGAAAAGGTCACAAGTTATATAATAATCAATCCTTAGGTTGCAAATGAATATTCAGCTACCAAAACACAGGGATTTGAAGATTAGGAGCCATATTCAGCTACCAAAATGGAAAACCCATATGCCCAATTTCCCAGACAAAACGCTACAATTTCCCGATCACTCTAATTCTATTGAGAAGTTCTCCCAATCACAATTGAAACAAAGGGATTTGAAGATCAGAAGCAGTGAATAGAAAGGACCCAATTTACCTGAAAGCAGCTATCGCAGACAAGTCGTGAGAAATTGAGAATGGTGGGGGTTGCTGAGATTTGGCAGTGGAAAGGACCCAATTTACCTGAAAGCAGCTATCGCAGAAAAGTCGTGAGAAATTGAGAATGGTGGGGGTTGCTGAGATTTGGCAGTGGGCATAGTGGCAAGGCAAATGGGCTTTTGCGTTGGTCATTGCTTCGTCTCATGGATTGCCAAAGCTTCTCAGCCCAATATATTCAAGTCCCACATCGTAAAAATAAGAGTTCTATTAACACTTTAAATAGTGTTGTGCTTTCAAACGTTCACCCTCGTGGTACAGATCCAAGCGAGAAGTGGGTCCGGTTCTCCATTTAAGCTATGGGGCCGAACCTAATTGAGCTTTGGGCTTCATTTAAAGCCCTTCTAAAATTAATAAAAGCTGTAAATGGTTTGGGCCCCGTGGCTCATATTTAACTATTAAAGTAGAGCCCTCGTGTGGCCCACTTCTCAGCAGAACCCAAATTTTTTTTTGCTATTTTGTTCTCTTTAATATTATTTAACAAGTTTCTAAGCAACTTTTTGTTTGTTTGTTTTCAATAACTATCCAAACTCTCACCCTAATTAAATTTTTGTTTTGGTTTTCAATATCAAATAAAATATCAACAAATTTCTAAACATTTTTAATTTCTTCCAAAACCCCTACCCTATTTTCTCTTGTTTTTTAATTTTAAAAAAACCATTAAAAAATTTCCAACACATTTATTTTCTTCCAAACTAATTCTCAAAAGCCCTTCCCCATTCTCCTTGTATACTATGTAGAGTTCCTCGAACTTCAACAATGCTAGAACTACCAATCCTTTAATTTAAAGAGAAAATCATAGGACCAATAAGTATTCCTCTGTTCCTCGAGCAATTGGTATGAATGATCTCAACTCCCTGAATTTCTCTTTTTATTTTTTTCCATGCATATAACAAGTTTTGAAGTTCGATAACTATTTATATTGAGGGTATCATGGTCTTTCAAGTGCAAATGAAGTTATAAATGTTATAATTTTCTGTCAAGGCTAAACAAGTAAGTTAAGCCCCAAAGAAGTTATTTAGTGTACTTTTCCATGTCTTAAATATAACATGTGCTTCGCACTTGATTCCTTTCTATTTTTCATCTTCTTAGGACCACACGTAATTAAGCCTGGTCCCTTATTGCAATACATTTTCTATTCCAATTTTGTTCAAGAAGGCAATGTGACAACTACCAAAGCTTAGATGATATATATAGGTGTAAGTAGGGGTGGAAATGGGTCAGTTTTATCAGGCTATTATTGGCCAACCAACCTATTATCGGGCGGTCGATAATTCAACTAACATCTGACCTACCAAATCCGGTCGATAATACCAACCAACCCATCAAAGTTGCTTTGGAGTTGTGGAAATTCATCAATTATCGGTCTATTTGTACCACCTATATCGGCCTTATTGCCTTATCAGTCTTATCAATCTTATCGGCCTAATCGCCTTATCAGTCTTATCGACAACCGACCTACATTCGAACCAAGCCATTCACACCACTAGGTGTAAGACTACTTTCATTTTTAAGCATAGGGTGGTGATCACATCCACTAGTCTCTCATCAATTTGCCTTTTTCAGTTTGCTTGAATTAGTTTTTCTTGTAACAACTATTCAGTAACTCAATTTTGACATTGGTTTTGGTTTTCGGAGTTAACTTGTTTTGTCGCGGCACAAAAAATTAAGTTCTGCTATTTAAAATAAGAAACTTTACTATTACTAATCATTTGAAGTATACATATGAATACATTTGAAAAAGTAAACAATAAATTACTTTTCTATTTACATTTCCATGTTTGAATTGTGTGAGAATTGGAAATAAAAAGTGTAAGTTTCTTAATTATATCCTTATTTATTATTTAGTTAAGGAATGACAATAGAGATGACATTTAAAAATAATAGGAGAGTTATTTTTGTCCAAAAAATAAGCGATAAATGTTTTTTCAAGAGAAAGAAAAACAAAATCCAAGCTGGAACAAGGGTTTTATTTTTCTCCCAGTAAAAGCATCAGATCTCTTTGGGCCATGAATTGATTTTCCTTCTATGTACTTACCAAACGTAGAAACGAAGTTGATTTCTTATTCTCAAGCCTCCAAAACTAAACCAAATGGGCCGTAAAGGCTTAATTAGTTAAGGAAAACTCTCGGAGATCCTTTCTCCATAATGACGATGATGAGAGGACAATATTTACTTATTAACGTTGAAATGAAGAGTAAACTATAGACCCAACATGGAATTAATTCCTCCAAATTAAAATTGAAATCCATAGTTTTTCTAACATGTCTTAAAATTAAGAAAATAATAATTTCATATTTGAATACATCAAATTGGTTCAGAAACAAGCATGTTATTAAATCATCTAGCTAGCTTTTTCATTGTAGAAGCAAGGATTAATGAATGAAGTTTGATGATGAGTGACAATCAGAACATATGCAGTGTCCATCTCTGCATTTTGGGCACCATATAGGGTCGCAGGAGCAATCCTTGCAATCAGGGTCAGTAGAGCAGATCATCCAATAGTCATCTGTAGATCCTGCTAACTCTACCTCCACCTTCAGTTCTTCATTAATGGAATCCATGCCCTCACCCTTGCTTGACAAACCTGCATTAATTGCATGCCACCTACTCAATATTTTCATTATACACTACACACACACACATATATATATATGTTCATTATAATGTTCAAAAATCCAAAATGATCGATAGAATCAAGAAAAAGATATGTCGCATGTTAATGACGATTTGGTTTAGTGGCATTTTGTTCATTTTCTTAGATCGAGGTGTTGAGCTCAAATTTTATGGATCACAGTCGTTGAAAACGAGAAGTAAATTAATACATGATATGCAACTAGTTATTGACATAGCTCGAAGTAGATAAGAGGTCATGGAATATATGGAAGGTGAGAAAGAGACTTACAAGAAGCAAACACAAGAAGGGCCACCAAGAGAGACAATTTGAGTGTGGCTTTCTCCATTTTTTTGGGAAGTTTTATATTCTTAGACAATGTAATGATGTCTTGTGTATGATGAATGTTTAGGGGTTTGAATGCACAATTAATATCTATATGTATTTATATACTAATTAAGGAAAATTAATTTGGAAAATCTCATCCGTAGAACTAATTTGGAAAGCTAATTTAGTACATGCACTCAATATTTTTGAATAGTCCCAAGATAAATCTATGCATTCACAAAACAATTTAGGATTAGTAATTACATATTCTACAAAATTAATGGTCAATCGATTCTTGTCATTTAGAGACAAATTCTTTGCATGTAAATTTCAGTTTTCCTTAAAATTTCAAAGGCGTGTTCATGTATATGTGCAAGGTTTTGCAATATCTCAAGGCCAATTCTGAAATACAAAAATAAAATAAAATTTATGCCAGTTTTGGAAAAGAAATTAAAAAATAAATATATTTCCCAATCTTTTAGATAAAACAATATAAAGAGGAACGAAAGCAAACCTGGGCGTAGTAGCCAAGTTGATTAGAGCAGTGTGCTGCCCTTTTTGCATTCAAATTCGAATCTTCTTTCTCAGTAATTTAGATTAGACTAATAGTTTAGAATATCGATAAAATAAAAAAAATAAACAAATAAATAAATAAAGAGGATCATATATGAATATTAATGAAGAGCACCATGATTTACTCACCTACATACTCGGTACTCCTAATTACAATCATTTTTGGAAAAGTCTTTTTTTTTTTTNTTTTTTTTTTGGCACACACACAAATAAAATATATATAATTCAAATAATGAATAGTACGTTTTCTTATTTTAAATAGCATAACCTAATTTTGTGCCATGAAAAAATAAGTTAACCCGAAAAACTCAAAACTAATGTCAAAATTGAGTTAATGAATAGTTGTTACAAGGAAAATTGATTCAAGCAAATTGATGCGAGAATAGTGGATGCGATCAACACCCTATGCTCTTCAATGAAAGTAGTCTTACACCTATACCATTTAAGCTTTGGGAGTTGTCACATTGCCTTCTTNACAATTTAAGAATTGAAATATATGATTAAAAATAAAAAAAGTCGTCGGAGGGTGGCCGGAAAAGTCACTGGAAAGTTGCCAGAGGTGGCCGGAAAAGTCATAGGAAAGTCGCCGGAGGTGGCCGGAAAAGTCACCAGAAAGTCGCCGGCGGTGGCCGGAAAAATCGCCGAAAAGTCGCCGGAGGGTGGTGGGCGGTGGTCGCCGGCAATTGTGGCCGGAGGTGAGGGAAAGAGAGAGAGAGTAGGATGGTGGGATTTCAAATGGTGGGATTTCAAATACCTAGTTGGAGAAGGTATTTAAAATTCATGAATTTAGCCCTTTCAAATCCATCTTGGATTTGGGCCAAATCCAAATACACTCCTCTGAATTATTCCAAATAGGTGGATTTGAATTTGGAGAGCTCAAATCCAAATCAAAATTCAAATCACCCCTTATCCAAACAGGGCCTTAATGAATAGTTGTTACAAGGAAAATTGATTCAAGCAAATTGATGCGAGAATAGTGGATTTGATCAACACCCTATGCTCTTCAATGAAAGTAGTCTTACACCTATACCATTTAAGCTTTGGGAGTTGTCACATTGCCTTCTTGATCTCACTTGAATAAAAAATTTTGGGTTAAATATGTTTTTAGTCTTTGTGTTTTGCTCCAAAAAGAAAATTTAGTTCTCGTGATTTTAAAATTTCAATTTTGGTTCTTGGTTTTTACTCTAAAAAAAAATTTAATTCTCATGGTTTCAAAATTTTGATTTTAGTCCTTAAGTTTTCATTCGTTAACAATTTTGGTTCTGGAACATTTATATATATCACTATGAACTAAACATATATATATATATATATAACCTTGCCAATGACTATTGAAGGACTAAATTTGTTAACAAACGAAAACCTAAAAACCAAAATCGAAATTTTAAAACTACGATGACCAAATTTATTTTTAAAGTAAAACACAATGACCAACAACATATTTAATCCAAAAATTTATTGCAGTAAGAGATACAAGCTTAACTTCGTTAGTGCCTAAGAAGATGAAAATACCCTTAAGAAAGGAATCAAGTGCGAAGCACGTGTTATATTTTAAACATGGAAAATTACACTAAATAAGTTCTTTTTGTGCTTTGAAAAAAAAAAAAAAATTCGAGGAAGTTGAGTTGAGATCATGGACTACAATTGCTAAAGGAAGTCATTGACCACAAGGGGGTTTTAATTGTTCTATTGTTTCTATGATTTTCTCTTTTCTCTTTAAATTAAAGGATTAGTGAATTTAACATTGTTGATGTTCATAGAGTGCCTAGGGAGAATAAGAAAGGGGTTTTGAGAACTATTTTAGAAGAAAATAAAATTTTTTAGAAATTTGTTATTTTTTTATCTGATATTGAAAATACCAAAACAAAAATATTGGTGAGACTTTTGATAGTTATTGAAAAACAAACAAACAAAAATTATTTAGAAACTTGTTAAATATTAAAGAGAACAAAATAGCAAAAAAATTTGGAAGAAAATAAAAATGTTTAGAAATTTGTTAATATATTATTTGATATTGAAAAACCAAAACAAAAAAATTGGTGTTTCTTCTATATTAAAAATATAAAAAAATTAATTAGGGGTGAGAGTTTTGATATTTATTGAAAAAACAAACAAAACAAACAATGTTTAAACTTGTTAAATATTAAAGAGAACAAAATAGAAAAAAAATTTGGTTCTGCTGAGAAGTGGGCCGCACAAGGGCTCTACTTTTATAGTTAAATATGAGCCACGGAGCCCAAACCATTTACAGCTTTTATTAATTTTAGAAGGGCTTTAAATGAAGCCCAAAGCTCAATTAGGTTGGGCCCCGTAGCTTTAATGGAGAACCGGACCCACTTCTCGCTTGGATCTGTACCACAAGGGTGAAAGTTTGAAAGCACAAGGGTATTTAAAGTGATAATAGAACATCTTATTTTACGATGTGGGACTTTGACTATATTGGGCTGAGAAGCTTTTGGCAATCCATGAGACGAAGCAATGACCAACGCAAAAGCCCATTTGGCTTGCGACTATGGCCACTGCCAAATCTCAGCAACCCCCACCATTCTCACGCCTTTTCTGTGGGGGAGATGAAGATTTGATGCGAGAGCTGGTTTCAGGTAAATTGGGTCCTTTCTATGCACTGCTTCTGATCTTCAAATCCCTTTGTTTCAATTGTGATAGGGAGAAGTTATCAATAGAATTAGAGTGATCGGGAAATTGTAGAGTTTTGTCTGGGAAATTGGGCATATGGGTTTTCCATTTTGGTAGCTGACTATGGCTCTTAATCTTCAAATCCCTGTGTTTTGGTAGCTGAATATTCAACTGCAACCTAGGATTGACCTTTTCCACCCAAAGGTTCTATTATGGTGTCAAATTCTCAATTGCAAAATACATCTCATGTGTAATTTTTGGCCGCATCATGCTCACAGTTGTTTGCTTGCTTGCTTTTCCAATCAAAGATGGGATAGTGAATTCCAAAGGTCGTCTGCTAAGTGTTGCTTGAAATGGTTCGTTCGTAATCAATTGGTGCATTGGGAATAAAAGTTTTCATAACTTGCTGGTTAGCAGGATGTGGATCCATATTATTTGTGAGAAAATAGTAATGGATGAATTGTCTTATTTAACTTGAAAATAAGAAATTAAATATGCAGTTTAATTGAAACTGGATTTTTTTTTTCCTGAAACTGGAATTTACTTTTAGATGCTGACATTGCATTTTAGAGAGGTATAGAAACCTGCTCTGTCTTGTTCTTTTTCATTTTTAATAGAATGGGCTGTAATTTGGGGCTGTTGCTAAAAGTACCATGGTTACACAAAAACCCTTCTATTTTCAGTTGTCAGATTTCTTATCTTCTCTATCAAATCAACTGTACAGTGTACAACAAATATTGATATGATTTATGTGAGAAACACTATTCAAGCTCTAACTCTAATACTCAGGTGAAAGAAAATGAATGAGCAACCAACATCTTCAGGAACAGGAATTGTTGAACCCAGAGACTGTGTTGAAGAGCTTTTGAAGTTCATTCTGGAGTCTCACATAAAGGGTACCCTGGAAATCGATTTAGGCTTGCCCACTGACTTCTGCTCCAACCTCCTTCTCGACCATCTGAAATTGGACTCCACTGGTACGCTTTACTAATTGCCCTTTGTCATTCTCTTTTTGGCACATGAGAAAATGGAAAAAAAGTTTATGTATATGTAGGAACAACTGTACTCACATTTTCTTTGATCTTGTACATTTTGTCTGAATTTGTTGTAAGTTTTGAGAATGGTCCCTATTTTGATTTATATTTAATATGCTAATAGTGTTTGAGGAAGTGAGATTTTTCTTTTTAATTGTTTCAGATTGTATACATGGAGACACACCATATCCTTTATACAGGCATTTAGCATTATCTTTGTATGAATCCATCATTTGTGGAGGATTTTGTGGGACGTGTAACAAATCTGCATTTTTTAATGAAGACAATGACTTGATGCAGAAAAGAGAGTGGGATGAGTTGGTAGTGCATCAGGGTTCAGAATTATTAAATGTACATATGTGTAGATGATGTTTCTTTTTTAGTTATGGTTGCAGTTTGTATTCTATTTTCTTTTAAGACTAAACTTTACCACTATATTATCATGATTGATTGATTATACAGTAATTGATCAGATTCTGAAGGCTGTTGACTTTGAACTTCATGTTCAGGAGCCATTCTTTACACAACTAAAAGGTACAGATGTGCTTTTGGTATAATTCTTTATTGCAGCAAATAAGTGGATATATTTTGTGATTATTACTAGAAAATATGGCCTTGTATCCATTCAATAGGGGACTTGTCTCATGTAATATGAAGATTGTATGTAGATGGCTTGAAGACAATTGAAGGAAGGTGCGCCGTTGGTCACTACAATCGGTATGGAATATGTTGCTAAATTTGTCCAAATCACTTGTTTATTCTCTTTGGTTTTTGTAGTCATTTATAATATTTTTCTTGGTTAATCACTATCAAATTTTTCGTTCTCAATATAAACTATGAAGGTGCAATTCAGATTATCAAGTTCTAGCAATTACCAGTCTAAAGTGAATCCACTATGTACTCCAATAGATTAAACCAATGCTATGCCACTATGGGCACCAAGCAAAGTAATATAATAATTAACCTATATATTTGAAGCATAATTGCTTATTAGGCTACAATTACGGTTATTTGGGCCATCAAGGATCTATAAGCGTTAATAGGACTCTGAACTCAATATGCCCTACTCAAGCCAGACTATTGTTGCTGCAATAGTCACCAAACTGTATAACCAACGCTTTTCAAGAGTATGCTACTAATACTAACAAATGTGCAAAGTTCTGCCACACCAGCCAACTTGTCTGAGATAATTGTAGAGTGTGTACATTTGATTAAATGACTAATTTTGATTAACAGACTAACCCTGCTTATCGTAAATGAGTTCAATATTGTTTGATTTTAGTAGTTAGACTGCCATTTGGTTATTAAGCCATTAGTTCTGCAGCCATTATTAATACCATTTTAAGGTGTAGATTCCAGCCTTTAGTCTCCAAAATTTTTAATCATTTTAACTTCTATGGCCGAACTGTTTCTTTGGCTTTTTCTTTGTTCTGTTCATTTCTGTTGTTCTTGTAATTACCTTCTCTCTCTCTCTCTTTTTGGTCCCAGAATTGGATCAGGAGCTTTGGTTCTCTTCAATAAATGTGTGGTTTTTGAGGTTAAGGTAGTAATCCATTCATACAACACTGCAGTGCTATCTTTTTGTCAGTTTGTGTCTGTTTTTCACCCTTTGATTGGCAGGAAGTTAATTGGTATGCTTCTTTCTTCAATATGTTGGAAGCAGAGAGCCTTGAAAAAGTTCTTCCAGGTGTAAAAACCATTGAAGAAGGTGACAACCTTGTATCTTATTGGGAATATGGGGCAAATTTTCAGAAGCTAAGATTTAATATACCCATGTACCGAGATCAACACATTAAGGCCAAGAAGAAAATAATTCTAGATACAATTTCAAGATAGTGAATAACTATTAAGGGAAGCAAGAGGAAAAGAAATAAAATGACTTAAAATAACTTGAAAAAAGGGCAGTGTTGGCTGTTTTCAAGGTATTCTGGATGGAGAGGAATGGAAGAAATTTTTTGATAGGGTGAGAGGGGAGGCTTTTGCATAACTTTCAGATTGGAATTTCTACATTACTTTTAGATTGGAATGCAGTTGGTTATTAGTTTCTTATGCTTTGTGTAATTGTTTTATTTGATATATAGCTGGTTTAGTGATTTGACATAAATTTTAGCATTTTAAGCTTAGTGCATATTTTATCCACTGTTTTGTGCCTCAATGTTCATCTTAATAAAAGTTTTTTCCTATAAAAAAAAAAAAGGAAAAATGAACTATAACAATCTCCTGTAAAATTAACAGAATAACCTACGCGGGGAGTTTTTACTTTCTAGTTGGAACTACTTTGTACCTCAATGTTTATCTAACCATTTTTTGTTGCACCATTTTGTTTGTTATCTTCTACTTTGAAGTGCTTGCATAGATGAGAGAATGTTGGTGAAACCCATATATAAAGTGATTTCTTAATTATGTGCTATTAGTAATAGACGTACTCCACAAATAACAGATTGCAAATTTTTAGGTGTTCAAGTTTACAGGACATTTTACAGTGAAGGGAAGGAAAAGTCCAATGGGGTCCTTGCAATATCCATTACAAAATCGAATGCTCAACCCTACATACCTTTGGCTAAGTTATTATCAGTGAGCATGCTTACCTCCTTACCTCTTATGATTTATATGTTCAATTATCTTATCAGTACAAGAAGAAAGAGTTATTTTGTAGAAGGAAACATGAAAAGGGAGTAGGAGCTATATATATTATTTTTGAAGTCAAAGGAAAGAAAAGCAAAGCAGAAATTTTTTCTACAGCTAGAATCCATCTATTGACTAAGTTAAGAATGAGATAAATGTATATGATCTTTTCATCACATTTGAATAAATATCGCAAAATCAATCATGCATCTTGTTCTTGTACATGTATGGATTTGAATAAATATTGCAAATACATATTTTCAGATATTTCCCTAAACCTAACTCTTTGACTGGACCACATGTGCACTGCTATCCACAATATCTTAAAGCTAACTTCTGCCTAAGTTAGATGAACTGTTGCAATATTATGCTAAGCAGTACTAACATAGTTGTTTTAATGTTGAACCAGGGATTGAGTTATAGGCGTATTCAAAGCCTTTTGGGGCATACTTGTACCGCAAGAACTTCAAATTCACTTCCCCAATTCAATTCGGATCTCTCTATGTCTGTGTTTACCTGTGACCCAAATGTAAGATAGTGACTAGAGATGAATTGCTCCTTGTCATTTTATGTATGCAAAGAGATTACTTGCTGATCTGCATCAAGATTTTTTTTACTTCCTCAATTACAACTTTTGGACATCTTCAAAAAGTGAAGTAAGCTGTATGACTTGTAGGGGTAGGCATTGGGTTGAACAAACCCGACCAACCCGAATTCAACCCGCAATTTGGGTAAAAATATTTGAGAATTACACAAAGAGGGTCACAATTCTGTTAACCCAAATTAGAATCTGGGCAAACTTACGTTGAGAAATCTTCAACCCGAGCAACCTGGAGAATTTTTATTTACTTGTTTTAACTACATATATTATATAATATGTATTGAAAACATCTATTGTATAACATATACTTGAAATGGTAAAAATAATTTTTGGCTCAATTACAAAGTACTACCATTGAAGGTTGTTTATTGCCTCAGACATAGAGAGGTTATGTCTGCTTGGCTCAACAACTATGCCCCAGTTATTTATTGCGACTAATCTTCGATCACGTTCAATGAAAGTGACACCCATGATCTACTCTTAATGTCTCTACACCGATAACTTGAGAATGATTATACGAGTCTTTATGAAAGGTATATTATGTTGGTATTGTCGGATTAACATTACATATATATCAATTCTACGACTATAAATATTTAGGGTTAAGTACTAAGGGATATAAGTCTCCTAGTCCTAACTTCTTTAACTTAAACATACAACATTTTATATGGAGGATGTCTCATAAAAGATAAACTTGATCTTTAATTATAGAGATGCAAAAATGTACAACCTATGATTAGCTTTAGGGTATATCTCTAACATATACAATCTCATTGTCCGATCAAGAAAAGGAACACAATTCACAACCCTATGCTTACTACTTTGAATTTATTCAAAAATTCTACTAACTTGATTATTAGAAGGGTGCCTTTACCACACCAATTCTCTCTAACCTCCAAAGTGTTTTAGAGGTCGTTTTATTTGGGTTATAAAATGTCTTTACAATGCAAACAATATAAAACACAAACACCAAATGTGAAATTTTAAAATCATGTGGACCAAAGTTTAACAAACAAAACAAAATATCACGTGTCACGATTTTGATCACTTTTTTAAAGGTATATTTGTCATTCTACTTTTAATACAAATCTATAAAGTCGAACCAAATATTTTTTGGACGGAAAATGTAACTTCAAAATTAAAATTAAGAGAAACATTAATACAACTATAATACCGTTAATATGCGTTCAAGTGCATTTTCCGTACATTTTGTTTTGAAGAAAAGCGGAGCGAGAAATGGAGCTCTTTGATATCGCCATGCCAATGCCAAGCGTGAACCTGCGAGACAGTATTGAAGAGCTCTTGAAGTTCACTCTCCAATCTTTCGTCAATGAAACCCTAGAAATTGATCTAGGGTTGCCCAGGGACTTGTGCTGCCACCTCCTAAAACCCGACCCAAACGACTTCTTCTCCCTCTCCCATTCCCACACCGCCGGTAAATTAATCCACCCTTTATTTTCCGTTTGTTCCCAATAAAATTCTAAAAAAAAGAACCGAATCTTTATAAGTTTCAATTCTTAATTTTGAGTTTTTCGCGTTTTTCTACCTAACAAACAGAGCGCCAGCTTAACGTGTATGTATTAATGTGTACTTACATGTGTATGACTAATGACTGTGTGTATATATGTGTGTGAGCTGAGATGTATGCTATGCATATATGTATGGTTGCATGTATGTATGTGTAAGAGTTTGTGTATATGACTTTGTTTATGTGCGATCAGTGAATGCATTAATGTATGTATGCCTCTCTCATTTGTATAGTTGTATGATTAGGATCTACACTGTTTAATCAGTGAATGCATTAATGTATGTATGCCTCTCTCACTTGTATAGTTGTATGATTAGGATCTACACTGTTTAGTTGACTTGTCATCTGAGTTTGATTCATGGGCTATTTAATATTTTGATTTTATTCAAATTTATCCCATTATGCAGATTCTTTTAAAGGAATACCACCATACCCTTTATATAAGCGTCTGGCATTGGCTTTGCATGAATCCATAACTTCTGGCACCTTTTCAAGTACCCGTAATGATATGGTGATTATTGATCAAGAAAGTTCCTTGAAGGAGAAAGAAAATGAATGGCAGAAGCTGATTTCAGAGAAGGGATCTGAATTAGTTAATGTAAAGTACTGTTGGTGGTTTCATTTTTGTTATGTTTTTCTTGATGTTTTCATTTCTACTAGCTGATTCATTATTTAATTAAAAGAAGTTGTTGTCTTTCATCAGATATTAAAAACTGTTGAAATTGAGCTTCATGCTCAGGAGCCTTTCTTTTCGCAGCTTAAAGGTAATAATATGTTCACATTCTAAATTTATTGTCTGCAGGCACATAACTAGATTATATATATGTACATTTTTATTTTTTTTACGTAGGATGATTGGAAAACTTTTGGATATAATTTTCAATCCCCTTTTGAAACTTATACTATCAAGTAATTTGACATTGTCCATAGATGGCCTCAAAACAATTGAAGGAAGGTGCGCTTTTGGTGACTGTAATAGGTACGCCTGTTGAAGTTTCATGTAATACCAGGTTGTTCGTATATTTTTAATTGTTGGTTTTTATTAGAGTATTATATAATTCAATAAAAAGAATTTAATTAGATTCATTTTTTGTTTTACTTCCATCACATCAATGTTCCTATTTGAACAGTTGATTGTTCATTTACTAGTGTTTTTTGTATGTTAGATCAATTTATCCTTTCACGTTTTGTTATTTTTCTGATTGCAGAATTGTCTCGGGATCTTTGATTCTCTTCAATAAATGTCTAGTCTTTGAAGTTCAGGTGCCAATACTTTTGTGTTATTGTTATTTTTTTTATTTTCTATATCCATTAGGCTCTGCTATGACTTAATAACGCTCTTCTATGACTTAATAAATTTGCAGGATATTTACCGTTATTCTTCATTCTCTGATATGATGGAGGCACAGGGTCTTTCTAAAGTCCTTCCTGGAGTTGAAACCATTGAACAAGGTAGCTGCTTTTATTTTGTTGGGTACCATGCTAGTTTGCAACATGATTTATCAGCTAAGACGCAACCAAGTTTATTGATATATAGGCAAAAAGATTTTGCTTCTTGTATGGTTGCCTTAATTCTTGACATTTTAAGATTTAGAACTGTTTCTAAGGGCTTTTGAGAAATAAAATATGACATTGAAATGCTATCATATTCAAAAAGTATATTATAAATTGATATGAAAAATAACCTGACTTGCATATGAAAAGGGGAGATTCTGTGCAAGAACTCTTGTTGGTTCTTAATAAAGAGAACACTGTCTGCACACATTGTGTTCATGATCATGGTCAAGACTTCAGTCAGGTTCTGTAATGATATCTGATGTACTAGTAACTGTCAAATGACCATATTAAAAGTTGAGCAAGTCCAAGTGTTCAAATGTTATTGCATTAGAACTGAATTTTTTGAATAGAAGACAGGGAATAAAAAGATAGGAACACATAGAAAATCGAAACCATGTGTCTTTCTATGTTAAGCTTTATCATATTACACAAACTGGGTTTTTGTGGAATGATTATCATATCCCTTGTACTTATATTCACAATTTTAAATTGGGACATAAAAGTCAGGCTTAGTTTCTGGTCTTGGAGGAAGAATCATAAGTCTCTTTATTTGTTGAATATTGCCAACTGATCCATTATATAACAGAGCCATTGACTAAGGGAAGGACCTCACTATACAAAACACAACATTACCCATATTTCAACACACCTTGCCACTGTAGCATCCTATTTTCATCTTGCACTCATAATTGTCAACTTTTGTTGTTAAGTCTTGTATGTAGTTTGTACTTTTTATCTCATGAGTAACTTGTATAAGCGGTTTAGCAAAGAATATTGGTAACCCTTTCAGTCATGAATGTTAGGAAAATATCCTTTCAATCATACCCTAATATAGATATATATATATATATATATATTTTTTTTTTATGTGGTTCTTTTAGCCATCTTGATTTGGTCTAATGGGAGAACCAGACCAGCACCTAAATTTTTGAATAATTTGTTTCCTGTCATTAAAAAATGATTTATGGATTTTATTAAATTTCTCAATACTAAAGGGCGTGCAGTTTGCAGGTGTGCAAATTTACAGAATGTTTTACACAGAAGAGAAGGAAAGGTCAAATGGTGTTCTTGCAATTTGTGTTTCGAAAGTGCCTTGCCAGCCTTACATTTTATTAGCTAACATGCTCTTTGTGAGTGTATTTCTTTCTGCATTCTTACAATCTATCCACTGACTGCATGATTAGCATAACTTACCGAAAAACCATCGTTGAGCGCTTGAGGGAGAAGCAAAAATGAACTGTCAAGAGTTCGGCGCTTGGAACCTGTGAAAAAAAATATTTGGGGTTGTACATTTATAGGAGTTTAGTTAGAATTTTAAAAGTCATAAGGCTTTAATACATAAGAGGTAAAATTAAAGGACTAGAATGAAAGTTTCCCGTTATAAAATTAGTTGTACATTCCATGCTTTAGATTGATTTTATTTTTTATATATCTTTTGGTTAAAGGTGCATTCCATGTGTGCAAATGATTAACTAGAATATTAATAAACTCCTTTTTATTCATAATGACATTATCGACCAGACACATGCACATCAGTGCGTGCATATGTACTTTACTTTTAGTCTGATCACTTTGTAGTATGCAGCTGCCTTGAGTTGACAGAATTTCACAGTGCTTATGTGAAATAGTGTTGACATGTTATTTTTTTGATAGTGTATATTGGTTTATTCAGGGACTGAGTATGAGGGGTCTTCAAGGCCTTCTTGGTCTGGCACATACCACAGGGACTATTCCAGATGCTCTTCCCTTGCCGAGATCTACTCTTCTGTCATCGTTTATCCTGCCATATAAATTAAATGTAAGACAATGATTGATTCACTTGCCTGGAAAAAATGCAATGTTAAAACTCTTTTACTTTATTTAGTAGACATTTCAAAACCACTTTTTAATTTAGCTTCTAAAATGATTAAATCAGAAAAAAGAAAAGCCTTCTTGTTGATTCCTATTAAAAAAAAAAAGAGAGAGAAAGCTTGGTTGTTGATAATGATGCCCCTTTTTTGTGAACATGTGACGGGCTGATCTAGTAAATGGTATGAAACCAGTACATAAGCTGTAGAGTTTGCATCAATCTTTTGGTGGATTCTCTTAATATATTTCAGCAGGCAATTAATCCAGTCAGAATAAATGTTAATGTTGGTTGCACCCTTCAAAGCTATGGTGAGTCAGGGAAGAGTTTGAATGTAGATTGAACAATATGATCCTTGGTGATTGGGTTTTCTATTTAAAATCTGTCAACTGGTGGGACCCAAGATATTTCAAAGTGATAAGAAAGAAAATATATTGAAAATTTGTAGTCTGTTTTCTTCATGTTTTACTCTTACAGGCTTTTTATTTTATTTTATTTTTAATTTTATATCTTTGTATGTTTTTTATATACTTCATCCTTTTTGACTAGAGGTTAAAGGTAGTACATTGACTCATGGAGCTAGGGCCCTGGCAAAACATGCTCATCGGAGTAGCAGTAAATATTGGGGTACTTTAGATGGAAGTGGTGAGCAACTGTTGAAGTTCTGTACTACGGAGATTATTATTTTTTATATTAGTAAGTAATAATACAGCTTTTTATGTTGAATGTTCAGAAGATCCATGCATCTTTCTTAGATATTGACATAATATTATAGGGTAGAGGAAAAGGAGAACATTAGACACTTACCAAGCTCCCTATAATATCTTCTATCATTTTTTTTTTGGTTCAGTAATAAATTGCAAACATTAACTTCAGTCAAATGTGAAAATCTTTGTTCAATGTGAGTCACTTAATCATTGGAAGTTTCAGTATCTTTATTCTGGTATGACTATTGCTTACAACTAACTTTTATTCATGTAATTTGGTGTTCATATAAATACTGTAATTTTATGTTTTTTGATTAAGAGTTGTGTTTTTTTTTTTTTTTTTGGCTCTTTTTAGATTCCAATAAAAATAGGATAGCATTGGATGTCATCAGTCACTTAATGGCACATTGTTGGTGGTTAAATGTGCATATTGTTCAACCACATGGCGCTGTCTTTGAAATAAGGGTTTCTGAAGGGTATGGCGCACGGTGGTCCAAAGATGGTAGTAAGGTATCCACACTCTTTCCAAACTATGTTTTTATCCAACCTTTAATGTGAATTTTCACCGTGCGCCTAAATTGTCTCATTAATACTGTTGTTAATAAGTTTAACCACAGATGTATCTATTTAAACACATTAAATGAGTGTGTTTTAGTGGGCTTATGAGTATGGTAGAGGGATGGTGGATATAGAGAGTAGTTGTTTTAGCCAGTTTCTTTTAAAAGAAAGAAATTATGTCCTTATATGTCAAATTTCATTTGGATAAAAAAATAAAAATAAAAAAAATAAAAAAAACCTTATATTTCATTACATGCTTAAGCTTCATTCCCTTGTCGGAAAGGAGCTTAAGCATTTAATTTGAATTTTTCTAAAGCAATAAAGTGGATGTGTTTCCTTGTGGCATTTCAGTTTATTGGATTTCTGGAGCCATACATGGAAGATGGTCATTCAACGGGATGGAGGCACTAAATATGTTCAACGGATGCTGCCTTTAGCTCCCTTGATTCAGATAGGCATGCATTCTTAAGGGGTCATCTCCCTTATCTTTTCCCTTTATATTTTTTATGAGACTTTAAAACTTGTACCTCTTTCTTTTCCAGACTACATTTGTGCTCCTGATGCCTCAACTGACTGGGCTTGATATTGGACTATTCACGATGCACTCGAAATACATTCTAACAAATATTGTTCGTGGATAGGCTATGGAGACCTCTCATCTGCAAGTGGTTGTGCCAACTATAAGAATCCTTCACATAATATCTCAAATCACAAATCACTGGGATCAGATGTTGTCATTAGTCTTCATTGCACGATATTAGTCACTGTCAGGTATTCATTTACTCAGTACTAATCATAACTTTAGACGTATTTTCTCTGGTTTATGTAATATTATCTTTCATTACATATCATCCCTAGTTGTTATTGTTATGTTCATGTTTTATGAGCATGTATTTACTCAACTACTTGAGAGTAACACTGAGGTTACACTGTTTACAATAATTTGTGGTAATGATGTAAGAGTGGTGTAGTGATGGCAATTTGGTGACTGATTTGTTTTCTTGTCTGGGTAATATGTACATATGCACTTACTTAAATATGCATGTATATACATGGATGTGTGCGTGTCTATAGATGACATTAAAAAGTTGATTTTCCTGACCAACGTTTGAATCAGCCATCAAAATCAATGTCCTATATCTTGTTGACATATAGCATATGTAGTCTTCCTGTACCCAAATTATTTTTCTTTTATTTGATTTTCTTAAGACTCTTGTAGGCATACTGAATGCAACAGCTAAAGATGTTTTTATTTTTCTCTTTATGCGAAATGAAGTATTGAGAGTATATCTCACATTGAAAATGTAAAACCTTACGATGAAATATATAATATTTGAGTGCAAGGCCCATTGCACTCAAATACTGATTGATTTGTAGATTTTTTGATCCAATCTAATATATACAATCTTAGCTTAGATCCCAACACAACCCAATTAGCAATAGGATTTTTGACTTGTCCTAAACCCGTTATTTAAAAAACGAACCGGCTCGTACGGACTAAAAAGGATTGCCCAACTCAACCATATCCTAGCAATGTGAAATATTTAACAAAGTTGGCAAATGCTCTTCAATGGTGATGCATTATTTGTGTGTGCGACAAAGTGGTATAGGCATAAAATATGGCTTGTGCCATTGGAAGGCCATTATCTTTTGGGAAAATAATATTTGTATCATTTGTATTGTAACCATCAAAAACTGCATTTTCAATAATTTTACATAAAATCGTGGCGCCATAAGCTGTATTCTGTATATTGTAAGCAATCAATATATATGATGTATGAGAAACACATGAAGACAGAGAAAGCTGCAATATTATGGACCCCATAAAAGGAATCGCCATTAAATATAAGACTAATGCACCTTTAAACCAAGAAAATTAAATGAATAAACAATTAGGGACATAGGAGCTAAGCTGAGAAATAGACTTCGCCGAGCATATATTGTATTGTATAGGTATAAAAATGGGAGCTTCTAAGTCTTGTCTTCTAGTCTAATCATTGGAGAAGAATAAGCTGCATTAGATACCATTTAATGTTGGTTTATTCACCTTCCAAAACTTTTTCAATTTGAATAGAATTTTAATATATTCATCACAATTTTGAGACCATATGTGATACAAACACCCTATCATATATTCAGGTTAATTGATAGTAAAAAACTATACTACTCACATGCATGCAGTATTTGATTGATTGGTTGATTTTTCCCAAAATTTTGAAGAACTATTAATTTGTTTAGATAACCAAGTTATAGATGAAACAGTGATTGGTTTGGTTTGATTATGCATAAAATACTTGGTTAATTTTTTCTTAGAATATTAAAATATTGATTATACCAGTTACAGTTCTCTCTAATTAAAAGGCTTCTTTAAGTTGTCCTTGCATATATTGTCCACACTCACGAGAGCTTACGATTTTTGAGTCTCTTTCAATACATGTCCTATAGACCAATAGGTCATAATAAAGACATATAAAAGAGGTCTAAGGGTTCTATCAAGGTGTTGTTATCTTAATAAGAGTTGTTTGTGTTATGATTATTCAAATCAATTTTTTGTCTCCCCTTTTTATGTTGATACTTTCCACATATAAAACACACAGTTTGTAATTAATTAACCCATAATCTAATTTACTTTTTTGTCTTGTCTACATATATTTCTCTAAAGTAAATTGCCAATTCGAGTTCAATTGCTCAATATATGTTGGAATATAATTAGCCACTTAATTATAATCAATAATTTTGTCACAATAATATTATAGTTAGATAGAAACTCGGCTGAGCTAGGGACAAGGCTAAGAATTAATAAAGAAATCAGCCAATATAAAGGACTAAATTGACATCAAAGTGTCATGACCTAAGATCTGGCCTTTATTTTAATATTGTATAATAAACATTATGAATTTTCTAAAAAATGAGTTTATGAGTAATTTATTATGTTTTTATTGTAAATTGACAGAGTTTGGTGAATTCTTATCGCACTTAATTGGTAAAAATTCTGTCGATTTTATGTAACGTAACTTTTATCATCATCTTTTTGTTTATTTTAGGTAGAAGAAAATGTGATGTTTGTTATCTTTCTCCTAGCTTGATCTAGTTGCTTCTGAGTGATAGAGATTCTATACACATTTTCTTTTTATGGATCAAAGTCTATGCACACATATATATTTTAATTGTGGGAATAAATGTTTTGTTACTTGCCAAAACTTCTGTGTCAATGATTATTATTATTTTATTTATGATGACATCAACATAAGAATATTTTAATTTACATTCTACAAAGATGGGTATTGACAGAGAAGTATGTCTAATCTGGCTCAATTGAATAATAACCCAATCAGCATAATAATTTTCTTAGCCTTATCACTACCTAGTAAGTATATAAGGACTTGTAGCATGAGCTTTCACTCTCAATTTTTATTTATTTCGGTCATGATTGGCCATATATGCCTAAGCAAAAAGTGTAGAACCATTTGAATTAAGACCTCATTGCGAACCTGTTACACCTCATGTGTATAATATGCTATATCAAACACATAGGCTCATTGAAGGATCTCTTAAACACATTGGTTAAATCTCAGTTTACTTGTCTTAGTACTCGGATAATTGATACAGGTGCAACAACTAATGATAAATATGTTTTTCATTCCTTGTCTGATTTTAAACCTAAGCCCTTTGTCACCAATGCTAATGGCTGGTGTGTCATCTCATGTCCTTGGGTCTAGCATTGTTATTTTTCCTTATTCTTGTTCGTTTTCCAACACTCTATTTGTTTCTTCTCTTCATTGTAATATTATTTATGTGAGTCAAATAACTCAATCCTTGAATTGTCTTGCCATATTTTTTTCCCCCTTATTGTGTTTTTCTGGATTTAAATATCTTGAAAACGATTGACAATGGTAAAAAGAGGGGGTTTGTACTATCTCAATTGAGAATTGGCTGAATTATCTTTTCCATTTATCTCAAGGTAAATTTATACAATCATCTAGGAGCTAAACAAGGTAAGTCAACTATACAGCTAATACAAAGATAAATAAGGAAATACTAAACTTAAGCCTAATTACAAGCCCTAAAATCACTATACACGCTAACACTCCCCTCAAGTTGGTGCATAGATATCACACATGCCCAACTTGGATAGCGTTGTATGAAACGGACCATTTGTCACAGCATGAGTCATCATATCAGCAAGCTGATTGGCACTCTTAATGTAAGGAACCTCTATCACACCAAAATCAAGGTTATCCTTGATGTAGTTCCTGTCAAGTTCAATATGTTTGGTCCGGTCATGTTGTACAGGATTATTCGCAATCGCAATAACTGCCATATTATCACAAAATATCTTCACTGGTTTCTGTGGCCCATACCCAAGTTCCCCTAAGAGGATTTTGAGCCAAGCAATCTCCGTAATCCCATGATGAAGAGCACGATATTCAGCCTCCGCACTAGACAATGATACCACACTCTGTTTCTTACTTCGCCAAGTCACCAGATTGCCTCCAACAAATGATACATACCCTGAAGTAGACTTTCTATCCAACCGAGACCCAACAAAATCAGAGTCAGTATAACCTACAATATCTAGATGTCCATGCCTGGAAAACATAATACCTTTACCTGGAGAGGACTTCAGATAAGCCAAGATACGATCGACTGCATCCATGTGTCTGCTACTAGGATTATGCATGAACTGGCTCACAACACTAACTGCATAGGAGATGTCAGGTCTAGTATGAGCTAGATAAATCAACTTCCCCACTAGCGTTTGATATCTCTCCTTATTTGTAGGAACCTGATCAGGATATATAGTCAGACCATAGTTCACCTCAATAGGAGTATCAACAGGTTCGCAGGCAGAATTACCAGTTTCAGCCAAGAGATCCAATGTATACTTTCGCTGAGAGAGGAAAATACCTTTCTTGGACCTAGACACTTCAATGCCCAAGAAATATTTCAGAACTCCCAAATCTTTCATTTCGAACTCCTTAGCTAAATGACCCTGCAGTTTCTCAATCTTACTTGGATTATTCCCTGTAACAATCATGTCATCGACGTAGACAATAAGCAAGATAATATCGTCACTATCCCTTTTATAGAATAGGGTGTGATCTGCCAAGGCCTGCCTAAAACCATATGCCTTCATTGAGCTGCTCAATCTACCGAACCAAGCCCTCGGTGACTGCTTCAGTCCATACAATGCCTTCTTCAGTTTGCATACCTTCCCTGCTTTTGGTGTGAACCCTGGAGGAGGATCCATATATACTTCTTCTATCAAATCACCGTGAAGGAAGACATTTTTCACATCAAACTGTCGCAATGGCCAGTCCAAATTAGCAGCAAGTGATAGAATAACTCTAACAGTGTTCATCTTAGCCACAGGGGCAAAGGTTTCTTTGTAGTCGATCCCATAAGTCTGGGTATAACCCTTGGTGTAACGACCCGTACCTTCCTAAGTGAATGTTAATAGGGCTCAACGTTGACTTTTGGTTTTAACAAGATTTTAGCTTTGACTTTGGGTCCGTTAGGAAGGTCTTGAGCTCACGAGTTCAATGACACGCGGCATAGGTGATTTAGAGTTACGGTTAAAAAGTTATGAACATGATAAAGGAGCTCATGGTTGACTTTTTAAATTATTTGGAGTTTAGAGTTGACTTTGACATGGTTGCGTAGAGTTCGACTCCACGAGTTCGTAGACACGTAGCATGCATCGTTTGGAGCTATGATTTGTGAAATACGGAGGTTCAAAGTGAGGGGCAAACTTGTAATTTTGGGCAAAATGACTTAGAATTCCAGCAAATTCTGGAATCCTCTCTCTCTCTCTCTCTCTCTCCCCTTTATTTCTCGCACAAACCCCCCCAGCCTGACAAGGACCCTTCCCCTCTCCCCTTGCGCGACCCCCCAGCCCATCTCCGGCCACCCAAACCCGCCGGCGACGTCGCTAGTCGCCGGCCAGCTACCCCCCGACGCCCCAGCCGCCCAACCCTCCTTCTTTTCTCTCTCTCCCGATCTCCCTCACCGGTGCGCGACTCCTTCTTCTAGCTCCAGCCATTTCCGGCGACCCCAGGCGGCGAGAATCAGTCCCCAGCCGCCGGCCAGTCACCTCGGTGCTCCCCTACGGCAGCCAGCCATCCCCCGACGCGAAACGACGCCGGAAGAGCACCCAGCCCGCCGCCATGTGTTCGTCAATTCCGGCCAGATTCCGGCACCAATCCCCGTGATTTTAGGCAACGTTCCCGAGTCCAAGGACGATCCATTCGGAGACCAAGGCTAGGCTATCTCTGTGAGTGGACTTCATTCCCTAAACTTTGTTTATAAATTTCTTATGAATTTTTATGATTTAATTCGTATTTATATTTGAGTTTTAATTGAGTTTATGAATTGAGAAATATTATTCGATTTGTGAGCATGGTTTGAGAATTTATGCTTGGAAATAGATTTGATATGTTTGGTAACTATTGTTCGTGATAATTTATTCGACTCGCTAGATTTTGGAAATGTTTGGATTTCTCAAATAAACTTTTGTGGTTTACTCGCACTTTGAAATATTAAAGGTTTGGTTATCGAAAAAGGGTTTTATAATTGTTGGTTGATGGTTTCCCAGTTTTGGAAAGATTATATATTTTTATGGGCAAAAAAAAGAGATTTATGGGAAAAGGATTTTCAAACCACCCTTCGCAGTGCCCTTCAGGTTATCAGATTAAATAGGTCTTTGGGACCCATCACGGCACACACATAGGCTTTGGGCTGTGTGTCGGGATGCTTTGCCCTTTGGGGGCGGCCCTGCGTGCACATACGGCAGGATATTGGCCCTGCATGTGTATGACAGACCCTGGCTCTGCATATGTACGGCAGGATATTAGCCCTGCATGCGCACGGCAGGTCGTAGGCCCTGCGCATGTACGGCAAGCTATTGGCCCTGCATGCGTACGGCAGGTTGTGGGCCCTGCGCATGTACGGCAGGTTTGGTGGGTAACGGTTGGGTGAGAGTTTTCCTTAACAAAGTAGTTTACAAAATAATTCCTGCTTGATACAAATTTCAGTTTTTATTTAATATTTTGAAAGCTTGACCAATTTTATTAATTTATCAGAGTTTTCAAAACGGATTTCCGATAGGGACTTTTAAGACAGATTTTCAGTGGATTTTATGAAAGTTATTTTTAAACTAGGGGTTTTTAAGGAAAGTTTGCGAAATTTTAAGGAATTTGAAAGTAAAATATTTATTTTGATTTATGTCCACTCACTGAGTTAACTCATTAGCTTTACCCTTGTTGTGATCTTAATTTTTCCCCCAGGTTGTAGCGGTGGAACGGTCGAGCCAAAGACGTCAAGGCAGTCTAACGAACCTTTGGAATTTGTAGGAACCAATTATTCTTGTAAATTTTATCTTCTCAATAAATTTTGTAACGCGGCTCTGATAACCTAATGAAAACTTAAGTAATTGGTTTGAAATTTGGGTCGAAGACCCTTTTGGTTGTGGTAGAGGAGCTGTGGAACTTAGAAGTGCATTTGCAGGTCTCGTGGAGAAAAAGGGTTCGTCCAATTTCAGGGGAGGTTTTGCCGAAATTTCGGTAGGATTTTCCTTGATATTGGATGCCCGCAGGATTCACTCCGGGTTCCAGGGTGGAATTCGGGGAGGGTCCTGTCACTTGGCAACCAGTCTAGCCTTGTACCTGTCAACTGTACCATCTGACTTGTACTTGACTGCGAAAACCCACTTACACCCCACCGTCTTCTTTTCTCGAGGTAACTCAACCATTTCCCAAGTAGAGTTTTTCTGGAGGACCTTCATTTCTTCTACCATAGCAGACTTCCACTTGGGGTCTCCAAGAGCTTCTTGAAAATGACTAGGGACAGACACAGAAGACAGCTTAAGGGCAAAAGCTAAGTGAGATTTAGACAAACGATGATACGAGACAAAATCAGACATTGGATAAACAACATTAGAAGATGATTTAGAGAAACCTAAACGATCAGGTTCAGTCCGAGTACGAAGCGGATACCGCCTAACTGTGGGACCATCTTGTGGCTCCAAAACAATAGACTCTGAAGCTATAGGGTCAGATGCCAAGATATCATCAGAAAAAGAAGAGCTAGGAGACAAATCATGTACCTCAGAAGTCTCAGAAGATTCAGATGATGGCATGGGAACGGCATTGAGAGGAGTACTAGAGTCGAAAGGAGGCACGGCAGTAGCTTCTTTGTCCTTTCTGGTATAAACCTTTTCAAACAACCTGGCTGATCGTTCACCTTTCAACTCATTGTTTTGTGGTTCAACCACCATGGGATCACCTACGGACTCCCCCTCACCCACAGAAGCCGAACCCTTCCCCTCACTCGACATCCACACTCGTTTTTCCTCTAACCATACTTGTTCCTCTTCCTTACTTCGAATCTCCCCCGGAAGAGGAACCAGAGAAACCTCCCCAGTAAAATAGGACTCTTGTTCACAGAATTTAACATCCATGGACACATAGAATTTTCCTGTAGGAGGATGAAAGCATTTATACCCCTTTTGAGAAATAGAGTAACCGAGAAAAATACACCTAAGAGCACGAGGATCTAGTTTATCCCTATAAAGAGAATGAACATGAACATAGCAAACGCAACAAAAAATTTTAGGGCAGAGATTAAGGGCAGAAGGAATTGAGTGATATGTGGACAGCATGTGCAAAGGAGTATGATAGTCCAGGATACGAGCAGGCATTCGGTTGATTAGAAAAATTGCGGTTAAGACGGCATCCGACCAGAAACGTTTAGGGACCTGCATAGTAAAACATAAGGCCCGAGCCACCTCAAGAAGGTGGCGATTCTTACGTTCTGCTATACAGTTCTGTTGTGGCGTATAAGCACACGTTGTCTGGTGGATGATGCCATGACGTTTAAAGAAATTAGCAAGAGACTGATTAACAAACTCACGGCCATTGTCAGAATGAAAAACCTGAACTTGAGCGTGAAACTGTGTGGAAATCATTTGATAAAATTGAGGAATAACATGTATAACATCACTCTTAGATTTTAATAAGTATACCCAACTGACCCGAGTACAGTCATCAATAAAAGACACAAAATATTTATGACCAAAAAATGAAGGGGCAGAGAATGGACCCCAAACGTCTGTATAAACACATGAAAAATGAATCGAACTTTTATTGAAACTCACTTTAAAAGGAACACGATGGTTTTTTGCATAAATGCATTGTTCACACTTTAAACTAGCAACAGGAATATGATCAAATAACTTAGGAAACAATTGTTCTAAATACCCAAAAGACGGATGGCCTAGACGACAATGCCATAAAAGGATCTTCTCTTTGTCAGACCTTGCCCTTTCTACCTGGAAACCACGACTAGACTCTGACTGCCACTGCCGAGCCCCTTCCAAGTAGTAAAGACCTCTTCTCAACTTACCAGTACCAATCGTCATCTTCGTGAGATTGTCCTGAAACACACAATGGGTAGGATAAAAAATTACAGAACAATTCAGACTTTTGGTAAGTTGACTAATAGAGAGAAGATTATTAGAAAGGGTGGGTGCAAGCAGAACGGAAGACAAAGTTAAAGTGGGCGAAAGAGAGATGGTCCCGGCTCCAGTAAAGTGAGTTGATTAACAAACTCACGGCCATTGTCAGAATGAAAAACCTGAACTTGAGCGTGAAACTGTGTGGAAATCATTTGATAAAATTGAGGAATAACATGTATAACATCACTCTTAGATTTTAATAAGTATACCCAACTGACCCGAGTACAGTCATCAATAAAAGACACAAAATATTTATGACCAGAAAATGAAGGGGTAGAGAATGGACCCCAAACGTCTGTATAAACACATGAAAAAGGAATCGAACTTTTATTGAAACTCACTTTAAAAGGAACACGATGGTTTTTTGCATAAATGCATTGTTCACACTTTAAACTAGCAACAGGAATATGATCAAATAACTTAGGAAACAATCGTTCTAAATACCCAAAAGACGGATGGCCTAGACGACAATGCCATAAAAGGATCTTCTTTTTGTCAGACCTTGCCCTTTCTACCTGGAAACCACGACTAGACTCTGATTGCCACTGCCGAGCCCCTTCCAAGTAGTAAAGACCTCTTCTCAACTTACCAGTACCAATCGTCATCTTCGTGAGATTGTCTTGAAACACACAATGGGTAGGATAAAAAATTACAGAACAATTCAGACTTTTGGTAAGTTGACTAATAGAGAGAAGATTATTAGAAAGGGTGGGTGTAAGCAGAACGGAAGACAAAGTTAAAGTGGGCGAAAGAGAGATGGTCCCGGCTCCAGTAATTGACATAGGAGTCCCATTGGCAACCTGAACAGACTTAACAGGTGGATTTATTAGAGATTTAAAAAGTGAAGAATTACTAGTCATATGATCAGTAGCTCCTGAATCAATAACCCAAGTGTTGTTAGTAGAAGAAAGAAACACTAATCCAGAATTACCTCCTTGAGAAGACACTCGAGTGACCTGAGAAGCAGAAGATGGAGAGGGAGAGGTATCTGCAGCAGCAACCTGAGCAAATTTTTTGTTTTTCCGCTCAGCTTGCTTAAGTTTAAACCACTCCGGATAACCATGTTTCTTCCAACAGACGTCTACAGTATGCTTAGTACTGTTGCAATGAGTGCAGAGTCGAGCAGCAGCCTCAGAAGGACTAGTAGAAGAGCCTGGCCGAAAATAGCCTTTCTGGACCACAAGAGCTGAAGCCTCAGTGTTAACTTCAGTTCCCATGGTGACCTGTCGTTGCGCTTCACGGCGAACCAATGAGTATGTTTCTTCCAGGCCTGGAAGAGGAGAAGCCGCCAATATACGACTGCTAACTTGATCCAAACTGTGGTCAAGACCTGCAAGAAACATATAAACTCGATCTTCAACGATGCGCTTCCTCTGTTTTTCAGCATCAGCAGTGCACTCCATATCAATTGGCCTTCGATAATCCAACTCCATGAAAATGGAGTTCATCTCATTGTAGTACTCTGTGAGAGGTCGGCCACCTTGACGCAATTGAAAGGTCTTCTTCATCAATTCATAAACTTGAGAAGAATCAGAGGCATCAAGATAACTCCTCTTAACAGCGTCCCAAACATCCTTTGCTGTCCCACACTGAACGAAATGGGACATAAGGTTAGGTGTCATGGAATTAATAAGCCATGACTTCACCATAGCATCCTCAACCTCCCATTTATCATAGGCCGGATCAGTCTCAGCTGGAACAACCGTTCGTCCAGTAATATAACCCTTCTTCATTCTGCCAGCAACATGCATCTCCAGAACCTTTGACCAAATACGGTAATTAGTACCATCCAATTTCATATGGATTGGGGTAGAAGTCTCCTGGAAAGTGACTGAGGATGACATTTTGTTGTCAGCGATTGAAGAACTCTTGCTGTTAGATGAAATTCCGTCAGACATGGTGGAGACAACTGAGGTTTCGGTTTGGCTAGGAAGACAAATCGGCAACCNCACCTCATGTGTATAATATGCTATATCAAACACATAGGCTCATTGAAGGATCTCTTAAACACATTGGTTAAATCTCAATTTACTTGTCTTAGTACTCGGATAATTGATACAGGTGCAACAACTAATGATAAATATGTTTTTCATTCCTTGTCTGATTTTAAACCTAAGCCCTTTGTCACCAATGCTAATGGCTGGTGTGTCATCTCATGTCCTTGGGTCTAGCATTGTTATTTTTCCTTATTCTTGTTCGTTTTCCAACACTCTATTTGTTTCTTCTCTTCATTGTAATATTATTTATGTGAGTCAAATAACTCAATCCTTGAATTTTCTTGCCATATTTTTTCCCCCTTATTGTGTTTTTCTGGATATAAATATCTTGAAAATGATTGGCAATGGTAAAAAGAGGGGGTTTGTACTATCTCGACAACATAATTTGCAAATATGGACAGATTGACACAAGCAAATTGTGGTTGTTGAAAGGGTTTTGGCAAACAATTAAGAAGAGCTTTGGTTATGGCATTGACGATTGGGTCACCCTTCATTTAGTTATCATCGCAAATTATTTCCCTCTTTATTTTATAGTTGTAGTGTTTCTTGTGAGACTTGTGCGATGGCTAAGAGCCATCATACAATTTATGTTCGGATCCCCATTTTAATAAAGATGAATCTTTGTTTCAATTGGTTCATTCTGATGTTTGAGGGCCTGCTAGCTTCTGTGTCTACTACTAATTACATGAGATGATTTATTATTTTTATTGATGACTGCACTAGAATGGTTTGAATTTATTTTCTGAAAATGAAATTGGATGCGAATAATGTTATTTAACTATTTTCTCAAATGGTGATGACTTATTTTTAGTCTCATATTCGGGTTCTTAGGTTTGATAATTGAGGAGAATATGTTAATCATGGATTGTGTGACTTTTTTCAATCTAATCAAATTTCTTGTTCATATTTCCCTCAACAAAATGAGGTGGCTTAGAGAAAGAATTGTCATTTATTAGAGGTTGCAAAGTCTTTATTGATTGATGGTAAGGCTCCTTTTCATCTTTAGGGTGATGCTCTTAGCTTTTCAGTACATTTGATTAATCGGACTTCATCTAGTGCCGTTAATTTTCGCCGACCTTTGCTCGTTTTGTCAAATTTTTGTGCTTTGCCACCTATATTTCGGGTAAAACCAAGGATTTTTAGGTGTGCTGCATATGTCCACTTATATCCCCATCAACAGAATAAGTTATATCCTCGTGTTTTGAAGTGTATATTTGTTGGTTATGTTCAATCCTAGAAATGGTTATGATCCTTCTTCTCATAAACACTTTTTTTAACATGAATATTACGTTTCATGAGTATGTTTTGTTCTATGGAGATAGTTTTGTGTCTTCTCTTAAAGGGGGGAAGAGTGTGTGAAGACAAGATATTAGATGATGCACTTGTTTGGGGAAACAATGAAAAGAATGTTATAGATGGAACAAAGGATGCCACCGAGAACTCGGCCTCTCTTGGCGAGCGTTGGGCAAAAGACCAGGATCGATCCTCTAAAAATCTCTTTCCAGAATATCAATCCCCTGATTGTCAAGTTCAGTCCCATGTGCCAGGTGAGCGCTCTGCTCCTTCTACCGAGCGTTCATACCGCGATTGCTGATCAGTTCGATAGTGTAACCCTCCATGAATAACCACTTGATCAATCATCCTTGGATTCATCGCATGGAGTATTATTCGATCCTAATATTCCTAATGAGTCTGTTCCTATTTGTGAATCTTCTAGTTATCAACTCCCTCCTAGGTCTACATGTGGCAAACCTCCTACCAAATATGAATTGGACCAAAATAAAAAAGTTAAATATTCAATTAACCATTATGCGTCCCCCTACTAATTATCTAAGCCATATGATTTTTTCTTACATCAATTATCCTGTGTATCTATTCCAAGTAAATTATAGGATGCCCTAGTGTTGAGATTAAATCACTATAAGCAATTTAACCCTTTCCCTATACGAATCTTGTTCTTGATGGATTTCAATAAAAACTTGTAAAGAATTTAAATAGCGAAAAAATAAAGGAAACAACACACCAAATTAACGTGGTTCAGCAATTGTCTACGTCCATAGCGAGCACCCAATAGATTTCACTAACTTTGAGAAGAAATTACAATGATCACAAGAATTCTCTCTCTCTCTCTATAGGTCTTAATCTATCTCTCACACTTGAGTTTCTGCCTTTCTTCAAAACTTATGAATACTTAAGAAACTCTCCTCTCCTTAATGTTGAATTTATAGGGTTTTCTGAGTTTAAAGAACCCATTTATACTTTATAGGCTTTAGAATACACTTAGGGGCAAATTAGGAAGCATAAAACTTCCACAAACTAGGAGAAAAACGGAAAGTCCAACAGAAAGCACGACACTCCTCAGGATGTGTAGGACCTGTCCTCCTAGGCATAGGACCTATCCTACAATGGCTACGGCTCGAAAACAACCTAGAGGACCGGTCCTCCCATGCATGGGACCGGTCCTCCAGGGGCTTCACCTCTGATATGCCCAAAATGCCCGTGTAGGACCAGTCCTCTGGGATAATTTTATGCGTTCTGATCCTTATTCGTCGCCCCACCTATTACGAACTTCTTCCAACCTTCCTAACTTCACTCGAACATCCAAAGACACTTATAATGACTCCCAACCCCCCTTTCAAGCGAGCCAAAAACATAACACTTAGAAGATATTAAATGGACCAAATCTATGGCCGAGGAAATGGATGCTTTATAGAAGAACTCTACCTAAGTTCTTGTACCCTTAGCTAAAGGAAAAAAGGACTATGGGGTGTAGATGGGTGTTTGTTATGGTTGAAGAATCTGTTGACTGAATTGGGATTTAAATCGAGGAGTACTATGAGTTTGTATTGTGATAATAAGTCGGCAATAGAAATTGTTCATAATCTTGTTGAGGTTGACAAATGTGGGATCATGAAATATTCTAGTATAGAACCATGGTTTATTCTAGCATGGGACCTATCCATTCTCATGGAAAAAAGGAAGGGACACTAACCATTCTCATGGGTCCATTGGAAAAAGCATAGAAATATAGGACCTATGGTATTGAAAGAACACAACCTATGTTTTGAGGAACCTATATAGGTTATGGACATTCTCCAATAACATGCGAAGGGATCGGAGATATAAAGCATGCAAAGAATTCAAGGTCCCATTAAACTTGGGGCATTGGGTCATCACCCACACAAATCCCCAAAGGGGCTAAATGCATACAGACCCACCAATGGGTCTAGGAAAATGTGCCAAAGAGGCCGAGTACCCTTGGGGAGGCTCTTAGGATCCGCAGATAGGTCCAGAATGGCGCCTAGAATGGGCAGACGTATATATCCTAAACTAACTAAAGAAGGTATTATCATGATAATTAGGATCTAAGAACTCCTAAAAAAATTGGGAAACCAACTCCCATACGAATTAAATGGCTTGAATCCTCTCCAAACAAGGATTCCAGTATAGGAGTTCAATCCAATATGGATTATACTTCCTAGTGATTACAAGTTTAATAAACTTACAATCCTAAGGCCATGTGGATTAATTCATCCTCTATATATAATATCATTCTAAGGTAAGTAATTCCTAAGCTCTAAGCTCATGCTTTGTGGATTAATTCATCCTCTATATATAATATCATTCGAAGGTAAGTAATTCCTAAGCTCTAAGCTCATGCTTTGAGTTGATAATCGATCTTGTTTACTAACTTAACCGTCAGAGAGCCTTTGGCCGGCACCATACCGGTGCCCCTTATCTCTGAAGGTTCTTTCTTATGTTTATAGGACCGTTGATTTGTAGACTCAAGCAACTTGGAGATTTCGTGTTACAACAACAGACATATATGCACTTCATTAAGGAGAAGTTAGAAGCTAATATTTTCAAGTTTCTCTTTGTGAATTCTAAAGATCAATTGACATATATGTATTGACCAAGGCTGTTGCTGCTAGAGTATTTGTGAATTTATTTAGCAAGTTGGGCATGTGTGATATCTTTACACCAACTTGTAATGTTAGAATAGGAATCGTAATCCTAGTATGATTTGGTGTATAGTTGTATTGTTTGTAATTACTTTTCATGTGTTCACTAGATTTGTACTTGTATATATAACACACTTGTGCAAATAATAAAGTAACTGAAAACTATTTCCCAAAAGCTTGGCAAACAATATATTGTGCGTTATAAAAGCGTTTGAACACTCGTTGAAAATTTGATGTTGTAATTTTATATCGTAAACCTATTTAAAAATAATAAAAAGTAAGAGTGGACGTATTATTTAACATAAAAAATCTTATAGTGGAGTAACAAAATAATGTAATAATGGAAAGAACTCATTTTCTATTGTAAATGAATTAGGAAAGTTTGAAATTTACCTTTATCAATAATTGTGCAAGTCTTATCAAAATGGCCGGATCTCTCGAAATCCTACTTAAATTAAGTATATACCTCTCAAAGCTTGGTGGATTTTTTTATAAAAATATGATCACAATACATATACAAGCTACGAATAATATATAATTAACAAATTGGGTTGAAGAAGACTTGATATATATAATAGTATGGCTAGCTTTCTCTACCACGGCTTTATACTTGGCCATATTTCCGAGCTCAAATGGGATAGAGCTCAGGCTCTTAGCTTTAAAGGGATAGGTGTGCAAATTATTAGGTAGTACGTTCAGGCTCTTAGCTTTAAAGGGGTCTAGCAAACTAGCTATAGCTGCTGCTTCATCAAAAGTTCTCATGGACATATCTCTTTTCGCTCTTAATCACAAAGAAGCAAACATTTTGCCGTACTCGAACCAGATCAAGAGGATTAATGGTGAGTCTCAGGCAACTACTCTAGACATGCAGAGCAGCAACCAGAATCCCCAAAATAGTAGTCAGTACACATCAACAAGCTTGAGCCGTTCATCCGGCTCCAGCGAGCCGCCTTGTCCACCGGAGACCAGTAAATGGGCGGCGAGGCTTCTGATGGAGTGTGCAAGGGCAGTCTCGGAGAAAGACTCCATCAAAATGAATCACCTTCTGTGGATGTTGAACGAGCTTGCTTCTCCCTATGGGGATTGTGATCAGAAACTAGCCTCTTATTTCTTGCAGGCCCTCTTTTGTAAGGCCACGGAATCGGGCCTTCGCTGCTTCAAAACCCTAACCTCTGCGGCTGAGAAGAGCCATTCATTTGATTCAGCCAGGAAGTTGATCCTAAAGTTCCAAGAGGTAAGCCCTTGGACGACCTTTGGTCACGTGGCTTCCAATGGTGCCATATTGGAAGCCTTAGAGGGAGAGACCAAACTCCACATAATTGACATAAGCAACACCCTTTGTACCCAATGGCCGACTTTGCTAGAAGCTTTGGCCACAAGAAACAACGAAGAAACACCGCGTTTGAAGCTCACGGTTGTGGTGACCGCCGGCAGCAATAGCAGCGTGACCAAGTCGGTGATGAAGGAAATTGCTCAGAGAATGGAGAAGTTCGCTAGGTTAATGGGAGTTCCCTTTGAGATTAATGTGATGTTCATGAGCAGTACTAGTGGGTTGAACAATTTGACAAAAGAGAGTTTCGGTGTTGAAGAAGATGAGGCTATTGCTGTGAATTGTATAGGAGCCTTGAGAAGAGTGGGAGTGGAAGAGAGAGGGGGAGTGATTCGAATGTTTCAATCGCTTAGGCCTCGAGTTGTGACAGTTGTTGAGGAAGAAGCTGATCTTCTGAGCTCAGGCAATGACTTCGTCAAGTGCTTTGAGGAGTGCCTTAGATTTTACACCTTGTACTTTGACATGTTAGAGGAAAGCTTTGTTCCAACAAGCAATGAAAGGTTGATGCTGGAGAGGGAGTGCTCAAGAAGCATAGTTAGGGTTTTGGGTTGTTTTGATAGTACTACTACTCCTCATGATCATCATGATCATGATATGGAGGAAGATGATGAAATCAACGGCGAGGAAAGGGAGAGAGGAAGGCAATGGTCGGAGAGGCTGAAGGCGGCAGAATTTTCTCCGGTGGGTTTTAGCGATGACGTTGTTGATGATGTGAAGGCGTTGCTAAAGAGGTATAGAGCAGGGTGGGCGGTTGTGGTGCCACAATTAGGGTCAGAAGAAGATCATGTGGATCAAACTCATCAAACAACTGGAATTTACTTGACATGGAAAGATGAACCTGTAGTATGGGCTTCCATATGGAAACCTGCAGCTCCTTCTAGGTAGTTAGTTAATATTATTCATTTTTCTAGATTCATACTCATCATCATCATCATGAATGCCCAGCTAGCTTAATGCCTTTTTGGCTTTCTAGCTGTTCTTTGATTTCTATCTTTATGTCCTACCTTTCTTTTGCTTTGTGCTTGGGAGTTTGTGTATCCTTTTAATTTCTAGCTGGTTTTATTTTATTGTTCTTGTCTTCTTTTGAAGTTCCATAGCATTTAGTTCATATATTGTAAATTTCCATTTGGATTGCTTGCTTAATTATACTATCTTCCTCTTCGTCCCTGCAGAATGGATTCTGAATCGAAATCGATATTTTTTTTACTATATCTTAGTTTTGTTTGTAACACTCTCTTGTTCATGACACACTTGTTAAAAAACACATATAATATAAAAAATTAGTAGAAAATCTGAATCACTGATTAATTCTGTAATGCTCGTGCATTGTATTTGGTTTGTATGCAAATTAATAAAGGGTTAATTACAAATAAATCAATAAAACATTTCACAATTAATGTACTTTCTCATAATTTTATTTTAGTCATTATTGACCAAAAGTAGATTGGGCATAGTGACTAAAGTGAGATATAATTTCAAAACTTATTGATCTTCATGAGCAAAGAAAATTTATATTGATCATTATGTAATATTGAAATATTTTATTAATTTAAAAGTAATTTTCTAATTAATCAACAAGCACACAAATTTCGTATATATGAATGTGTCCATGTAGTAGATGTTGGGCAGAACTAAATTATGTATGTGGACATAGTTGTTTGTGAATGATCTTCCTTTGTTTATATTAAATTATGTCGGCCGCCCGACTTGTTTTAATTTGAAATATCTAATTAATTTACTTAAGAAATGAAAATTGAAAATAAAAATGAATGATTGTTAATTATGACACCTTTAGATTCATTGATGATCACGCCGCTATATATAAATAGAATCCAAACTTAATTAGTACTAAATTAAATAATTAGAGCATATATTAATTCTCTGCTCCAAGTAGTGTTAAAAAAGAAAGCTCCAAAACCAGGCTTAATTTAGCTATGAGAGGATTAAAAAAGAATCACATATAGAAGAAGTTAAACACCTTGGTATAAACCCACTCTAATATAGCTAGCTGGTTTAAATGAATTTCTCTTTCTTATTAAATACTCTAATCAAATTTTTAAAAGTTTAGAGGTCAAAAAATGACAAAAGGGTCAAAAATATTCTATTTGACCCTAATTAAGCACAATATTTGATGATTTTTGTTTAAATTAATACGTTGGAAAATTGAAGAAGGGAAGATCTGAAGGAATCTAGGTATCTATCCCAAAATCAATTGGCTATGAGAAGAATAGCTTAAACTCTTATAAACCATTAGCAAGGCTCTCACATCGGATTTTTTTCAATACGCCTCCGCACGTGTGGCATCATTTCAAGCCTAACACATGGATAATTTATATTGGGTGACATTGGAGCACGTGTGGCCGTTTGGGCACATCACATGGATAACTTGGCTTTGATATCATAAAGGAATTTAGGCATCCATTCCAAAATTAATTAGCTATAGGAGAAGTAGCTCAAACCCTTATAAACCATTAGTAAGGCCCTCACATCTTTCATATAGAATTTCTCTCAACAAGATCGAGTAAAAGTATTTAATGATGTAGAATCATAGAAATAAATTGACATATGAAAGAAGGGTCCCAAGAGAGAGGTTGGTGGCAAGCAGAAGCATACCAACTAGATCCCATGTTTGCCTTTTGGTCCAGTGAGTACGTACAGTGATTTGAATAGCATATTTGCCTTTAATTTCTATATTTCTTGTACTAACTTTAAGCCAACATTATATAGTGGAAAGCTACTTTTCTAGTTTTAGATAAGACTGTACTACATCTTCACTTTTTATTATATGTTACTTGTTGTTTATCATATCCTCTTGGTAGTAAATGAATGAAACCCTCTCTTGCTTTAATTCTCTCTCACACATCACAAAAAGCTTCTCTGATATTTCTTAACATGCACGCACATGCTTTTAGTTTCTAGAATCACTTTGTTTTTTCTTCTTCTTCTCAATCGACCAAGACAATTTTTGTGTATGAATCATTCATACTATTAGATTGTGTACGACTTTGTTTTATTAGATTGTGGTTTTTTTTAATAGTAAATAATTACTAATCCCTATTTAAGAGCTAGCTAGGTTAATTCATACCCTTGCTCCATATATCCTAAATTATACTTAGATCTTTCCCAAAAGCCGTCAACATACAAAGACCCCAATTTTGACTTTTTAAATTATTTTAATTGTCACTACTACTCTCTCTCTCTCTCTGCCTCTGTCTCTGACTGATCTTGATAACAAATAAAACGCATATAGTTGGACCATTTTTTCTCGAATATAATGGTAGTCGACTAATAAAGTACATGTGGGGTCACTAAACTAAAAATGTGAATAACTCATATTAATTGGGTGACATAGAGCACGAGCTGTGATCACTCGGTCTAATACGCTTGAATCTAACTTACCCTTATACTATAACAGAATCTTAAGATCCAATTCAAAACTAATTGATAGAGAAGAGGGGCTCAAGACACTTGTAAGCACTTACACTTTATAATTTTCTAATGTGAGATAACACTCCCCACACTTTTACATACTCGAGGATTAGATTTCTAAATTTAATGAAAACAAAAAAAAAAGATTAATTTTTAAAATTCTCTATAAGTATAGTTTTTTATTCAAATTTATTTTTAATATTATTTTTTGTTTTAATAAAATAGATTTGAAATTTAAAACAAAAAATTAATATTTTCTTTGCTTGGGTATTAAAAGCCTTTTTTTTGTTTTTGCGCAAGGCTCCTTAAAACTCAAGGACAACCCCAATCCCCGATGGTAATAAAAAAGTACTTCAATAAAGTCCAAATAGTAAGCTTAGAGATGAGGATTACATACATTCGCTTGACCATGATTAGTGCATTTTATATAAATAGGAGTGTCCCTGTAAGCCAAGGAATTGTAGGCTTGCAGGTCTGAAATTCCATCCCATGAAATGGACTGTATCTTTCTTAATTAGAATCCTCCAGAGTTATTACTAGTTGGCATTTACTTTTGCGCAAATTCAAGTTCTTTTTTGGAGTAATAATTTGAATTCCTGTTAGTATTGGACTTTTGACAGGCCATGCATGGGGACCTTTTGGTATCAGCCCTTCATACTTAATGGGCCCAGTATTGGGGTGGAACTCTCTAGGCCAGATAACACAAAAAACTCTTCACTAATTATAATTTTTTTTTTTAATGTCGACCCATATTATAAGTTTATTGATTCATATAAGAAACTGTGAACAAGAAATTATTGTTTTTTTAAAGTATTGTAGTTAAATTTTGGTTCTGTAGAAATTTTCGATGAAAATTTCAAGAAAATTTTGATTTTGCTAGGTTTTGATAAAAATGACGAAAATTGTTATTAAAATACGAAAATTTTGAATGAAACTTTACTATATGTTTTTTTAACATATAATCTACTATATCGATAAAAAAAATATAGAAGAAACCAAATTTTATAGTAGATTTCATCTGTTAAGGTGATTATAATAAATTTATTAGTCCACGTAAGAAACTGCGAACTTGAAATGATTAATTTTTTTAAGTATTAACGCATATTATAAGTTTATTAGTTCAC
>QANT01004926.1:0-15578 GCA_003254885.1 Purshia tridentata
TTCCTTAAATACACATAAGTCTTGTCATTATCCTTCTTTATATACTCTGCCTTCCAAGTTCCAACCAATGTTGAACACTATTGGTTTAAATGCAATTAAAGGGGCTGATTGTATGCTAATAACTGATTAACAGCTTTTCGCAGCATATGAAACCCTAGAGCTAGGTATCAGACTTAATCACAATGTCATGGAATCCAGCCTCTTGCCCATACCGTACGTATTACACGAAGCAAAGCAAGTCAAGGCTATAACCGTAAACAAACAAAATATAACTCGTCCATCATTGAAAAGCTTAATTAATCTGACACTTATTAGGTATCCAAATTATAAAACTTACAAAATTCGGGACCAAAACTCAGAAGAGCCAAAATCACAACCGCTTATTACTTCAGTAGAATATACTACAACATAAAATATATGGAACACATACATTACAATATTATCGTTATGAAATATTTTGTTCACCGTGACTTGAAAGACAATAGTTGACTTTCATAGGATATGAAGCTGAACCGCCATCCAAAACCAATGACCCTGTGCTTGTTTCTTTTAAGAGTGAAATATTTCTTGTTACTTTTTATGTTCTCTCTGCTATTGTTTTTTTTCCAGGACAAACATCATAAGTCATGGAATCGATGTTAATTTTGATGATACTGCTAGCTGCGTGTGGATATAACAATAGACTGATGGAATATCATATAATGAATTAGCAAATTGCATTCTTTACTAGCTAGCTAATAACTAATTAAGAAGTATATGTCATATATATATGTAGGTACATGAACACTTTTTTTTTTTTTTTTTTTTTTTTTTNTTTTGGAGAAAAGGTGGCCAAAGCCATAAATTATTGAACGGTTGAATCATGAGTGAGAGAGGGAAGAAGCCAAGAAGGACAATCTTCAATCCACACTACCTGTTCAGTACAATCCAAACTGTAACGTGGGAAGGTGTGAGCCACGTTATTACAATTTCGGGGAACATAAGAAACATGGAAAAATGAAAACAGTGCACGCAAAGCATGAATAGGCGGTAAATAAACCCCACATGCACACATAATATCACCTGACATAGTCAATAGACGCACCACTTTCAAAGAATCACACTCAAGATGAATCTGGAAGAAGCCACCCTCAATAGCCAACTACAGCCCCTAAAGAATAGCTTGAAGCTCAACCATAGTAGACTCCAATAAACTGGGAAATGAACAGGAAGCACCCAACATGTGTTAGTAAGGTATCCTAGTGCAAATGTGTTTCCTAGGTGGTTTGGGTTTTGTAATTACTTGGGGTCTACTCCTTGTGTATAGTCGGTTATGAGGTTTGTATAAATACAAGGGGTTTGACCCTCATAAGTGTAAGAATACAGTTTACACAATTCTATAATTCTACATGGTATTAGAGGCTCTCACGAGCTAGTTTTTTTTTTTTTTTTTCGGGTCTCTTCTTCTTGGGCTGCGCTTCTCTCTCCTTGCGGGTTTTTCTCTCTCCTCCCTCTTCATGGCTTCCGCTGCAGCCTCTTCTTCCTTTTCTGCCGGTTCTCTCTCTGGCCCAAACACGGCTCAATTTTTGAAACTCACTGAGACTAATTTTCTGCTTTGGGAGAGCCAGATGCGCCCTTTTCTCATAGGGCATGGCCTTTTTCGCTTTGTTGATGGCTCTACCTCCGCTCCGACTCCTCTTCTTGATCCTGTTGCTGGGTAGCCTTCTCTACCCAACCCGGCCTTCTTGTCTTGGTTTCAGCAGGACCAACTCGTGGTTAGTTACATCACTGCTACTCTTACTGAGTCTGTTCTTTCTATGGTGGTCGGCAAGGCTTCAGCAGCGGAAATTTGGGCTTGTTTACGTGAACACTTCTCTCAGACCTCCATTGCCAATGCCGCTAATCTACGCTTTCAACTATTTGGTATGACCAAGGCCTCCAAGTCTGTTTCCGAATTCATTCAGCATGCCAAGTCTCTTTCTGATGCCCTCTCGGCTATTGACAAGCCGGTCTCCAATGATGATCTCGTCATGGCTGTTCTTCGTGGTCTTGGTCCTGATTTTTCTATGGTGGTCACGGCAATCTTGAACTCTCCTCCCCTGCCTAAATTTTCTGATCTTCGGGCTCGTTTATTGACTTTTGAAGCCCAAAATTCGCACCTTCTGTCTCAGTCTTCCCCGCATGCTTTTGTTGCGGCGCATGCATCCTCTGCCTTGTCTAGTGGTTCTCATGGATCTCCGTCTGGTGGACACCCGTCTAATGGTTTCTCTTCTCATTCTCGTGGTCGTGGCCGTGGCCGTGGTCGTGGACGGGCCTACAATCGTGGGGGGCGTGGTGGTGGTGCTTCTCACTTTCAGCCATGGTATGCTGCCCCTCAGTCTTCTTTCTCTGGGTTCGCTCCTGCCCCATCTCCGGCCAATGGAATTTTGGGACGTGCTCCGGCCTCCATCACTTGCTACTGTTGTGGTGGCCCGGGCCACATTGCTGCAGTTTGTCCTCACCGCCCAACCCCTGCGGATTCCGGTTTTGCTTTTGCCGGCTTGCATGCTTCACCTGCTCCTCCGTCTCCACACGTGGGAGCGTCTTCCTCTTATGATCCAAACTGGTACTCTGACACTGGGGCTACTCATCACATGACTAGCCACGGTGGTCTGTTGCAAGATCCCTCTTCCTTTCATGGTCCTTCGGGTGTAGTCATTGGGAATGGGGAATCTCTTCCTGTTTCTCATACTGGTAACATGCCTCTTTCCATTGGTTCCTCTTCCTTCCATCTTAATAACGTTTTTCATGTTCCCCAGCTTCATAAAAATTTATTATCTGTTGCTAAGTTTACTCGTGATAATTCTGTCCGCTTTTGCTTTGAGCCTTCAGGTTTTTCTATTTCTGATCTTACTTCTGGACGTTGTCTTTTTCAGGGCCCCTGTAAAGATGGGCTTTATCCTATTTCTCCGTCCATTCCAAGGGCTTTAGTTGCGTCTACCTCCGAGTTATGGCATCATCGTCTTGGTCATCCGTCCTCAGATGTCTTGTCTCGTTTAGGCTCTCATTTATCTTTAGGTTCTAAGTCTTTATCTAGTAGGAATTTTTGTAAACATTGTGCTCTTGGGAAATCCCATAAGTTGCCATTTCCTTCTAATAAAATAACAGCATTATTTCCGTTCTATCTTGTGCACTCTGATGTTTGGATGTCCTCTACTTCCAGTGTTTCTGGTTTTCGTTACTATGTTTTATTCACCGATGAATTTAGTCGTTTTACTTGGATTTTTCCCATGCGTCAAAAATCAGATGTTTTCTCTATTTTTCGTGATTTCTGTGCCATGGTTAAAAATCTCTTTCAAACATCTATTAAATATTTTCAGTGTGACGGTGGTGGTCAATATACTAGCACTCTTTTCTCAAAGTTTTGCACTGATCTGGGCATTATTCAACGGTTTTCTTGTCCTCACACGCCCCAACAAAATGGGCTTGCTGAGCGGAAACATCGTCACATTGCCAATATCACTCGTACTTTCCTCCATACGGCACATGCCCCTTTGTCTTTTTGGGTTGAGGCGGCCCTCACTGTTGTGTCCCTCATCAATTTGCTTCCCTCTATTGTGTTAGGTTGGTCTTCTCCGTTTGCCACACTTTATGGTCGATCTCCCTCCTACTCTCACTTGCGTGTATTTGGGTGTGCTTGTTACCCTTTTTTGGGTTCTTATGTTGCCAATAAATTATTGCCTCGTTCCGTTGAATGTGTTTTTCTTGGGTATAGCTTGCAGCATAAAGGGTACTGTTGTTTGGATCTTAAGACTAATCGCTTATATATTTCGCGCCATGTTGTGTTTGATGAGTCTTGCTTTCCTTTTGCCAAGCAGAGTTCCTCTTCTACAGGTCCTTCGTTTGTTGAGTTGGAATTGGAACCCGTGCCACTCGTGCCTTTCATGCCACCTGCGCCTCTTCCACCTGGTCCACCTTCGCTGCCACCGTCTCCGCCACCTTCACTACCGCCGCCTTCTTTTGGTGCCACTTCATCTGAGTCTTCTTCGGCTGGTGTTGATCCACCACCTGTGGTCTCGCGGCATCCCATGCAGACTCGGCTCCGGGCTAGCATCATAAAACCCAAACACTTGACTGATGGCACAATTCGGTACCCTATCCCTGTCGCATTGATGGCCTCTCTTGCTTCCGCTGAAGTTGAGCCCACTTGTTTTTCCCAAGCTTCCAAATTCCCCACTTGGCGTGCAGCTATGTCTGAAGAATTCAACGCTCTCTTGAAGAATCAAACTTGGTCTCTTGTTCCACCACCACCACATCACAACCCAATTGGCTGCAAGTGGGTCTTTAAAATTAAAAAGAACTCTGATGGGTCTATTGAACGATACAAGGCTCGCCTTGTGGCCAAAGGGTTTCATCAGCAACATGGCTTGGACTACGATGAGACCTTCAGTCCTGTGGTGAAGCCGGCCACTGTTCGTACGGTACTCAGTTTGGCGGTTACGAATGGGTGGTCCATCCGTCAACTTGATGTCAAGAACGCTTTCCTCCATGGGTTTCTAAGTGAGGGGGTTTATATGGCGCAACCTCCGGGCTTCATTGATCCTACCCGCTCTCATTACGTCTGTAAATTGCACAAGGCCATCTATGAGCTCAAACAGGCCCCTCGGGCATGGTTTACCCGTTTTAGTTCCTTCATTATGCAGTCTGGGTTCAGACAAAGCAAGGCGGATACCTCTCTATTTGTCTACAAACATGGCGTACAGTTTTTGGCACTTTTATTATATGTGGATGACATTGTTCTTACAGGTAGCTCGCCCGCTCTCATTGCTTCCTTCATTAAGCTTCTTGGTCGGGAGTTTGATATCAAGGACCTCGGGCCATTGCATTATTTTTTGGGTGTGGAGGTGCAACGGTCCACAGCAGGCCTTCATTTATCTCAGACCAAATATATCTTGGATCTTCTTCGCCGCTGCTCTATGATTGAGTGCAAGCCATGTGCCACACCTGTGGCCGCTAAAGCTCAACTCTCCAATCAAGATGGTACGCCTCTTGCCGATCCCACTGAATTTCGCCACTTGGTTGGTTCTCTACAATATTTGACCCTTACCCGGCCCGATATAGCCTTTGCTGTTAGTCATGTTGCTCAATTCATGGCCGCTCCGACCAACACGCATCTGATTGCGGCAAAACGTGTCCTTCGCTATCTTAAAGGCAGTTTAGAACTTGGGATTACGTTTCGAGCCACGCCAGGAGTTCTTTCCATCATAGGCTATTCGGATGCGGATTGGGCAGGCTGTCCGGACACTCGGCGCTCTACCTCAGGTTTTCTTGTTTTTCATGGTTCTAATTTGGTATCATGGAGTTCAAGCAAGCAACGCACTGTGTCTCGGTCTAGTACAGAAGCCGAGTATCGTGCTCTTGCTCAAGTGTGTGCAGAGACACTTTGGCTTGCCTCTCTCTTGTGTGAGCTGCACCACCCTATTCGCATGCGTGTTCCATTGTACTGTGACAACTTAAGTACTACTTATATGGCAGTTAATCCTATCTTTCATGCCCGGACAAAGCATATAGAGTTGGATTATCACTTTGTCCGTGAACGTGTTCATCATGGTTCTCATGTGGTTCAATTTTTACCTTCCTCTGATCAGCCGGCTNAACAACATAATATTTATCAGATTCTAGAATATTGAGCCATCGCACAAATTCTAGAAAATTGAAGTCCATGTTAGTCAGGTATCCTAGTGCCAATGTGTTTCCTAGGTGGTTTGGGTTTTGTAATTCCTTGGGGTCTACTCTTTGTGTATAGTCGGTTATGAGGTTTGTATAAATACAAGGGGTTTGACCCTCATAATATTAAGCACACAGTTTACACAATTCTATAATTCTACATGGTATCAGAGGCTCTCACAAGCTAGTTTTTTTTTTTTCGGGTCTCTTCTTTTTGGGCTGCGCTTCTCTCTCCTTGCGGGTTTTTCTCTCTCCTCTCTCTTCATGGCTTCCGCTGCAGCCTCTTCTTCCTTTTCTGCCGGTTCTCTCTCTGGCCCAAACACGGCTCAATTTTTGAAACTCACTGAGACTAATTTTCTGCTTTGGGAGAGCCAGATGCGCCCTTTTCTCATAGGGCATGGCCTTTTTCGCTTTGTTGATGGCTCTACCTCCGCTCCGACTCCTCTTCTTGATCCTGTTGCTGGGCAGCCTTCTCTACCCAACCCGGCCTTCCTGTCTTGGTTTCAGCAGGACCAACTCGTGGTTAGTTACATCACTGCTACTCTTACTGAGTCTGTTCTTTCTATGGTGGTCGGCAAGGCTTCAGCAGCGGAAATTTGGGCTTGTTTACGTGAACACTTCTCTCAGACCTCCATTGCCAATGCCGCTAATCTACGCTTTCAACTATTTGGTATGACCAAGGCCTCCAAGTCTGTTTCTGAATTCATTCAGCATGCCAAGTCTCTTTCTGATGCAACGTGAACACTTCTCTCAGACCTCCATTGCCAATGTCGCTAATCTACGCTTTCAACTATTTGGTATGACCAAGGCCTCCAAGTCTGTTTCCGAATTCATTCAGCATGCTAAGTCTCTTTCTGATGCCCTCTCGGCTATTGACAAGCCGGTCTCCAATGATGATCTCGTCATGGCTGTTCTTCGTGGTCTTGGTCCTGATTTTTCTATGGTGGTCACGGCAATCTTGAACTCTCCTCCCCTGCCTAAATTTTCTGATCTTCGGGCTCGTTTATTGACTTTTGAAGCCCAAAATTCGCACCTTCTGTCTCAGTCTTCCCCGCATGCTTTTGTTGCGGCGCATGCATCCTCTGCCTTGTCTAGTGGTTCTCATGGATCTCCGTCTGGTGGACACCCGTCTAATGGTTTCTCTTCTCATTCTCGTGGTCGTGGCCGTGGCCGTGGTCGTGGACGGGCCTACAATCGTGGGGGGCGTGGTGGTGGTGCTTCTCACTTTCAGCCATGGTATGCTGCCCCTCAGTCTTCTTTCTCTGGGTTCGCTCCTGCCCCATCTCCGGCCAATGGAATTTTGGGACGTGCTCCGGCCTCCATCACTTGCTACTGTTGTGGTGGCCCGGGCCACATTGCTGTAGTTTGTCCTCACCGCCCAACCCCTGCGGATTCCAGTTCTGCTTTTGCCGGCTTGCATGCTTCACCTGCTCCTCCGTCTCCACACGTGGTAGCGTCTTCCTCTTATGATCCAAACTGGTACTCTGACACTGGGGCTACTCATCACATGACTAGCCACGGTGGTCTGTTGCAAGATCCCTCTTCCTTTCATGGTCCTTCGGGTGTAGTCATTGGGAATGGGGAATCTCTTCCTGTTTCTCATACTGGTAACATGCCTCTTTCCATTGGTTCCTCTTCCTTCCATCTTAATAACGTTTTTCATGTTCCCCAGCTTCATAAAAATTTATTATCTGTTGCTAAGTTTACTCGTGATAATTCTGTCCGCTTTTGCTTTGAGCCTTCAGGTTTTTCTATTTCTGATCTTACTTCTGGACGTTGTCTTTTTCAGGGCCCCTGTAAAGATGGGCTTTATCCTATTTCTCCGTCCATTCCAAGGGCTTTAGTTGCGTCTACCTCCGAGTTATGGCATCATCGTCTTGGTCATCCGTCCTCAGATGTCTTGTCTCGTTTAGGCTCTCATTTATCTTTAGGTTCTAAGTCTTTATCTAGTAGGAATTTTTGTAAACATTGTGCTCTTGGGAAATCCCATAAGTTGCCATTTCCTTCTAATAAAATAACAGCATTATTTCCGTTCTATCTTGTGCACTCTGATGTTTGGATGTCCTCTACTTCCAGTGTTTCTGGTTTTCGTTACTATGTTTTATTCACCGATGAATTTAGTCGTTTTACTTGGATTTTTCCTATGCGTCAGAAATCAGATGTTTTCTCTATTTTTCGTGATTTCTGTGCCATGGTTCAAAATCTCTTTCACACATCTATTAAATATTTTCAGTGTGACGGTGGTGGTGAATATACTAGCACTCTTTTCTCAAAGTTTTGCACTGATCTGGGCATTATTCAACGGTTTTCTTGTCCTCACACGCCCAACAAAATGGGCTTGCTGAGCGGAAACATCATCACATTGCCAATATCACTCGTACTCTCCTCCATACGGCACATGCCCCTTTGTTTTTTTGGGTTGAGGCGGCCCTCACTGCTGTGTCCCTCATCAATTTGCTTCCCTCTGTTGTGTTAGGTTGGTCTTCTTCGTTTGCTAAACTTTATGGTCGATCTCCCTCCTACTCTCACTTGCGTGTATTTGGGTGTGCTTGTTACCCTTTTTTGGGTTCTTATGTTGCCAATAAATTATTGCCTCGTTCCGTTGAATGTGTTTTTCTTGGGTATAGCTTGCAGCATAAAGGGTACCGTTGTTTGGATCTTAAGACTAATCGCTTATATATTTCATGCCATGTTGTGTTTGATGAGTCTTGCTTTCCTTTTGCCAAGCAGAGTTCCTCTTCTACAGGTCCTTCGTTTGTTGAGTTGGAATTGGAACCCGTGCCACTCGTGCCTTTCATGCCACCTGCGCCTCTTCCACCTGGTCCACCTTCGCCGCCACCTTCACTACCGCTGCCTTCTTTTGGTGCCACTTCAACTGAGTCTTCTTCGACTGGTGTTGATCCACCACCTGTGGTCTCGCGGCATCCCATGCAGACTCGGCTCCGGGCTGGCATCATAAAACCCAAACACTTGACTGATGGCACAATTCGGTACCCTATCCCTGTCGCATTGATGGCCTCTCTTGCTTCCGCTGACGTTGAGCCCACTTGTTTTTCCCAAGCTTCCAAATTCCCCACTTGGCGTGCAGCTATGTCTGAAGAATTCAACGCTCTCTTGAAGAATCAAACCTGGTCTCTTGTTCCACCACCACCACATCACAACCCAATTGGCTGCAAGTGGGTCTTTAAAATTAAAAAGAACTCTGATGGGTCTATTGAATGATACAAGGCTCGCCTTGTGGCCAAAGGGTTTCATCAGCAACATGGCTTGGACTACGATGAGACCTTCAGTCCTGTGGTGAAGCCGGCCACTGTTCGTACGGTACTCAGTTTGGCGGTTACGAATGGGTGGTCCATCCGTCAACTTGATGTCAAGAACGCTTTCCTCCATGGGTTTCTAAGTGAGGAGGTTTATATGGCGCAACCTTCGGGCTTCATTGATCCTACCCGCTCTCATTACGTCTGTAAGCTGCACAAGGCCATCTATGGGCTCAAACAGGCTCCTCGGGCATGGTTTACCCGTTTTAGTTCCTTCATTATGCAGTCTGGGTTCAGACAAAGCAAGGCAGATACCTCTCTATTTGTCTACAAACATGGCGTACAATTTTTGGCACTTTTATTATATGTGGATGACATTGTTCTTACAGGTAGCTCGCCCGCTCTCATTGCTTCCTTCATTAAGCTTCTTGGTCGGGAGTTTGATATCAAGGACCTCGGGCCATTGCATTATTTTTTGGGTGTGGAGGTGCAACGGTCCACAGCAGGCCTTCATTTATCTCAGACCAAATATATCTTGGATCTTCTTCGCCGCTGCTCTATGGTTGAGTGCAAGCCATGTGCCACACCTGTGGCCGCTAAAGCTCAGCTCTCCAATCAAGATGGTACGCCTCTTGCCGATCCCACTGAATTTCGCCACTTGGTTGGTTCTCTCCAATATTTGACCCTTACCCGGCCTGATATAGCCTTTGCCGTTAGTCATGTTGCTCAATTCATGGCCGCTCCAACTCACACGCATCTGATTGCGGCAAAACGTGTCCTTCGCTATCTTAAAGGCAGTTTAGAACTTGGGATTACGTTTCGAGCCACGCCAGGGGTTCTTTCCATCAGAGGCTATTCGGATGCGGATTGGGCAGGCTGCCCGGACACTAGGCGCTCTACCTTAGGTTTTCTTGTTTTTCATGGTTCTAATTTGGTATCATGGAGTTCAAGCAAGCAACGCACAGTGTCTCGGTCTAGTACAGAAGCCGAGTATCGTGCTCTTGCTCAAGTTTGTGCAGAGACACTTTGGCTTGCCTCTCTCTTGTGTGAGCTGCACCACCCTATTCGCATGCGTGTTCCATTGTACTGTGACAACTTAAGTACTACTTATATGGCAGTTAATCCTATCTTTCATGCCCGGACAAAGCATATAGAGTTGGATTATCACTTTGTCCGTGAACGTGTTCATCATGGTTCTCATGTGGTTCAATTTTTACCTTCCTCTGATCAGCCGGCTGACTTGCTCACTAAAGGCCTCCATCGTGCCCGTTTTCTTTTTCTTCGGGACAAACTGGTCTGCCAAAGGCCATCCCGTTTGAGGGGGGATGTTAGTAAGGTATCCTAGTGCAAATGTGTTTCCTAGGTGGTTTGGGTTTTGTAATTACTTGGGGTCTACTCCTTGTGTATAGTCGATTATGAGGTTTGTATAAATACAAAGGGTTTGACCCTCATAAGTGTAAGCATACAGTTTACACAATTCTATAATTCTACAACCTACACTCTATTCCAAATGGACACTTTATTTTAGCCCAGATTTTTCAGTGACTACTAGTCCATGGGAAGCTTTTTAACTAACGATCAAGCATTTGATAGGCTGCATCAGAGCTTGGAAAGTTTGGGTCCTTTGGGAGGTTTTTTTAAATTTTATTTCTTTATTGAATAGAAGGTTTGGGAGGCTATGGGAATACAGTCTTTTAAACAGTATTGTTGGGATCAGTTTCCTTAATCTGATGTATACAAATCTTAAGGTCCAATCCCAAATGCCAGAGAGGCTTATATGCTGGGGTGTGCTATTTGCCTTTTCCTGCTGGCATATATTGAAGTGGAGGAACATGCAGGTCTTTGATCCTCATTTGTTTTTTGTTATAGGGCAAGACTGGAACTGCAGACCTAGTCACATATACAGAGACAAGAAAAAAGGGCACCCCATTGTAACTTTTAACCAGATAATATCATACCAATTATCATCTATCGTGACATGGACTAAACTACTGAAATAAGGAACAGACAATTTTGTCAAATGAATTGAATTATGTAATATGTTTGACCATTAGTCTGCAGTAAGACTCTGACTGGTATACAAGCATGATCAGGGAATAAGTTTCCAAGCATGACCCATAATTTCGTCATTTATGAAAGGACGCAAAGACCACATTAGGCAGTAGCTCTCTAATTCTCCTGCAGATGACTTGGGATTTAGAGCAGACACAACCCTTTCCTGCAACAAGGAGTGACATTGGATGTCTGTAAAGTTCACAGAAAATTACACAAATGAAAGAAAAAGAGGCAGGGAGCTTAATACCTGCATCATGTAGTCTTGCTTGACCATGCTGTAAATGACCCCCATCAGAACAGCATAATCAGTTACTTCGTTTCTTTTGGGACGAGAAGATGCAATTTCCTCCTAAAGGAAAAGTTTGGTTTCAGTGGTTTGGCGTTTTACAAATAAGTGAGAAAAATATTGCATTCACAACTTTTTATCTAAACTTCTTTTTCCCATTTGCATCCATTTCAAGCTTGATCAGAAAATGAAAGCAATGAAAAGCTTTGTAAAATGAAAGATTAATTATAGAGGATTGATCTTCAAAATAGACAAGCATTTCAGTATAACCTATAAAAGAAAGGAAGACAATTAAATTGGACACAAAGAATATGTTAAATGAGAGAGAAATTTTAAATTTTACAACTACTTAGAAAATAGACTTGCCATTTACAGAAGTGTACTAAGATTTCTGTAGTTTAGTTAAAAGGAGACGTTTGAATGACGGCTGACCAAACTTTGGCCAAAATTCTGCAGAATGAACCTTGCTAATTATTTCTGAGAGAGGGCAAGGAGCTTTTCAACAGGCATACTCTATGTAGCAGCCATAACTAGCTTGTAGGCATGTATGGGGACTCTGAGCTTACCTATAAAAGACCCCAGATAAAGAGATACTATGCCAAATTTGTCATACTTTGGGGTGTGGGTATATGTTTCATTTCAGCTAAGCCTCAACAAAATCCCAAGAATGCAATCATCTGATTTATATTGAAATTAGTGCTATGCAAATGTACAAGTGTGAGTGTCTGTATGTATATGGCTGCAATAGACATGTATGAACAGTCAAATATAATTCTAGCATATGGGTAACAATAACTTCTGAATTCAGGGGAGATAAAAGACAAACAAGATGAGAAGCCATAAGTGAACTGACAATATAAATAACCAAATATACATTGAAAAGGAAAAAGAGGAAGAAAGACTACCTTTTCATCAATACTTGCTTCTGCATTTAACCTGTCATCAAAATTTTCATCCTGGAAGGGGAATAGATTTCTCATTGCACTAGTTGCATCCTCTAGGAGGCATTCAAGTTCCTTAAGTATGCTTTTGCCTGCAACTCCCATTACATATTTAAAATAAAATTTCAGAAGTACATTAAGTGTGGCATTGCAGCAAGTAAAGAAATGTGCCATTAACAAAGTAAACATTGCAACAAACATCAAGCACACTGGATAAGAAAGAACTACTTATACAAGCAGATAATACAGATTATCGGTGTAAAGACATCACTTCACTTGACAAGATTACTTTGTGATCAAAACTGAAGAAATATATAATGTTAAATTTTGGAAACAGATGTTACCTTGACTTAAATGGTCAAGAAGTCCAAGTTGGCATGTATGCACTTCTCTACACACATTTCCCCATGTATAAAAACAAAAAGTGTTCAGACTAATAAGATATCAGAAATTTGCAAACCCTAAAGTAGAGGCATAATACCGTACCAAAGAATGATAAAAAAACATATGATAGCAAGTGAAGATTTAAGGCCAAAGAGCAGAAAACCATGGAAAATTAGGGAAAATTATTGTATGTGACTGTAACACCACGTGACATGATGACGTGGTGTTACCAATCTACTTAAACACATGTACGATTTTAAGGATATTTTTAGGGTTTTAGGATTTTAGAAATTACACATGTAACAGTTTAAGTAGATTGGTAACACCACATCATTATGCCATGTGGTGTTACGGTCACACACAATAATTTCTCGAAAATTAGATATATCCAATATTATCAATACTCCAAATAACAGACACTTATAGACCAAGTTTCCAAGACAAAATTCATAATAGAATCAAAGTACAGCTGGCAAAGAGAGCAAAAGTAAGAACACGGACATATAACAGATGCCCAAAAAACTTAAGGAAATAAAGGTCAAACGAAGAGAAAAGATCATAGCTCATTCCAATTATTTCGAGAAAATTATAAACAGATAACACAGAATTGAGTATAATTGTTTAAAAATTATGTAACCTAGTAGGGAATAAGGTTGATAGGAGTCTCGCAGAGCCTCCATTATCTAACCAAGTGTCCAAAGACATAAAACAATTGCACTTACACTTTCTTGTATTTTGCCTGCCATCATCAGTGTTGATACATCCAGCTTCAATGTACGATTTAACCCTCTTTGTTTCGTTAGCTCGGATTATGTTTTTAACCAACTCAGATATTTTGTCTATCGGAGGCCGTCGAAGAAACTCTAAAAAAGAGGAATGTTACTGAAAAATGACAAGAAACTTCATCCTAGTGCAAAAAACAAGTTATAAAACATAATCCAAAAAATCTACCCAGCCCCTGTTGAAAGCCAATGAGTAATGTGCTTCCCATGGCCACCAATTCCTCATACTTGGAAACCCTGCCACAATGATGAAGTTAAAAGATTTACCCAGATGACAAACAAAAAACACACCAACATGACCATGAAAGTCAATTTCTCCTAGTAAAGGTCAAAACACAATCACATAGATAGAGAATACCTGGTCATAAAATCCTTGAACAAGTTGAAAATCCTGTCCTCCAATTCCGACATGCAGCAAACAAGCTGTGTAAGTTTCACCAATGAAAAGACCTATTAGGTTCAATGGATGTAGAGCAAATTAACACAAAATTAAAACATACATATATATATATATATATATTTGGTTAGCCAAGATGAAAATATATTATTCACATATGAGAACCAAAACCTCCTGTATAAGTTAAGTAATTGATATCGCAACCATTAACAACAATATGTAAAAACTGCATTGCTTTAATAACAGTGAAGACGAAAAACACAGTGAAGATGGACACTAATTAACATAATACATAGGCCTCTAAAAATCAACTAAAAAATGACAGAGATTCATAAACATTAAAATGGGGACCTTTTAAATTTCTCTAAGACATGTACAAAACATGTTTCATTTCTCAAAAGCAAAATCGTTATACATGAATGAAACCAAAATGTTTTTCTAAGACTTAAAGTCTGTATCTTGTTAATACTCAAAAAAAAAATATAGCACTTGAAAAATAACAATAAAATAGAACTTNATCTTGTTAATGCTCAAAAAAAAAATATAGCACTTGAAAAATAACAATAAAATAGAACTTCTACAGTGTATTACTTTTGTTTTTAAAGCAGCTCCTTTTATGGTTACAGTAAGAGCAGAAGTTTCTGATACCTTTTGGGTCTTCTGGAATTGGGAGAAAATGAGCAAAACTAGCCTCCGAGACTGGGATTGCGGTTTATAAAAGAGCTTTTTCTGAAAATTTTGAAAGAATGTTGGTCAAGAAGAAGAATAGTAGAACAAGTGAAGAGCTACAGGTCAATTGTGAAATTAGTTTTGGTATTGGGCTCAGCTGGAAGCCCTAGCTTAAGTTGGGCTTGATGGGGTTTTTGGTTACAGATTGTCGGATCTTTGTAAATTGGCAATTATAAATAGGCATAAGCTATTTGGACCCCTCTTCGTTATTGAGTTGATCACTCTTGAGCTATTCAACATTAGTCTACCGAAATATTTATGTTATTTAGGCCGTCAATTACCAAATTCTTTTATATATTTAAATAGTATATCGTCAAATGAGTCTATAAATTTTTATCAAAAAGGATAAAATAAGTAAAATTAAATCATAACATAATATATTATGGTAATCAACTCAATAAATAAGGGTGCCGAAATAGCCCGAACCTTATGAATATTAAATACAATAAATGATAAACTAGTTCACTTTGGGAGTGTCATAATTAAATACAAATACCGTTGGATGTTGAAAATTTTCATCTATTATGTTTAATATGTAAAAAATTCACACTATACACGTCTTGTTTTTGGTTTTACTATGTATTTTGATAGTGTATGTTTTGAAAGATGTAAGGTATTAAATTTATTAAAATAGTATCTTTTTTTGAAATTGATAGGTAATGTTTAATGGAGAATGCTATCCACCTTCTCTAAATTCATCTTCTCCACTCACCTTCTTCTTTATTATTTTAATTTCACATCATAAATTGATGATCGGAATTGTTCATGTGTTACTATGATTATGTAACAATGAAGATCATCTCTACAAAAAATCAATCAAATTGGAAATCGTTTGATTATGTAACTATGATAAAATAAAAGGTTAATTGACTTTAGGTACCAAATTCCAATAATTTTTTAGTTTAGCTACCAAAATTTAATAGCATTTTAAATTAGGTACTAGTTGAAAAGTCAAATATAATAATATAGTAAAGGGTACTATAATTTACAACTATTACATCACATGTCACTACAATAAAAAAAATTTTTTTATATACATATATATATATATATATTACATCT
>QANT01004932.1:0-44462 GCA_003254885.1 Purshia tridentata
TGCTACGCGACACCTGCACTTGGGTTTAGCAAGCAATTTTGGCGCCGTTGCTGGGGAGACTAGTTTGACGAGGAGCATAGAGTTTTCTTTGGAATTAGGTTTACTCTTTCCATCTTTTCTTCTTATTTTTACTTAAATTTTAATTTTTATTTATTTTTATTTTGGTTCTGAAATCACATGCGGTATAGAGATAAGTTAGGAAGATTTGCTAAAAAGCCTGAATCTGAAATTTTGTTAGGCAATCTTTTTAAATCTGATAGTTCATCGTCATTATTTGATAGTTCTGAAAAATCTGACATCATGGCCGAAAACAATGAAAATAATGAAAACCATGGTAATAATAATAATGATCAACAAATTATTCCTAATCTTGGGAACCCACCAGTAAGAACTTTACAAACATATTTACATCCAGCTCGTGCATCTACACCTTCATGCATCATGTTTCCACCTAATATGCCAAATTTTGATTTTAAACCTGGAATGATTCAACTTCTTCCTGTTTTTCATGGTATGGAAAATGAAGATCCTTATGTGCATGTTAGAGAGTTTGAAGAGGCAATAAGCACATTTTATAATAGCCGAGCTAATCAAATTGACCTTATAAAGTTGAAATTTTTTCCATTCTCTTTGAAAGATAAAGCAAAAAGTTGGCTATATTCTTTGAGGGTTAGGTCTATAGGGTCTTGGGCTGAAATGACTGAGGTATTTTTTCAAAAATATTTTCCTAATCACAAGACAATGGCTTTGAAGAAAAAAATTTCAAATTTTTGTCAAATGGAAAATGAGTCACTGTATCAAGCTTGGGAGAGATTTAAAGAACTTTTGAGTATGTGCCCACACCATGGCTATGAAAACTGGCGCCTTGCCAGTCATATTTATGATGGACTTCTCCCTCGTGATCGCCAATTTGTTGAGTCTATGTGTAATGGTAGATTTATGCAAAAGGACCCTGATGAGGCTTTGGAGTTTCTTGATGAAATTGCTGAAAAAGCTCAACAATGGACTACCCCTAGTCCATTTGAGAGTACTGATAGATCTAGGACGGTTACCTCTTCTACTAATAAAGGAATTTATCAATTAAAAGAGGAAGATAGTTTGAATGCAAAATATGAGGCTTTGGCTCATGAAGTAGCTGGTTTAAAACAGGAAAAATCTAATATGCCTCAACATATCTTTCAATTTGATGCAAATTTAGTTTGCGATGTTTGTTATGAGATTGGTCACGCCATTCAAACTTGTCCAACTTTTCAGGTAATGAAAGGGACTTATGAAGAACAGTGTGCTGCTATGGGGAATTACCAAAAGCCATATTCTCATTCTCAAATGTACAATCCAGCAACAAAGAATCATCCAAATTTTCGTTGGAGCAATCAACCTTCCCCACCTCAGGTAAGTACCCCTAACCAACAATTTTATGCACCTAATGCATTCCCTCCTAAACCATCATTGAGTAACACGCTTCAATATTTTATCCAAGAGCAACAAAAGCAAAATCAAAAGTGTGATTCTTTATTTGGACAATTGTTGGAGGAAAATAAAGAAATTAAAAGTCAAATTTCCAACTTGACTAATTCTTTGGCTACAAATGAAAAAGGAAAATTTCCTTCCAATACTGAAAGAAATCCAAAAGGTGTCAATTCTTGTGAAACTGTTGAGCATGCAGAATCTATTACTCTTAGAAGTGGTAATATAATTGATAATACCCCTCTGAAAATGGAATCTGACAAAAATAAAAAAAGTAATGAACTTAATAATTCAAAATTGAGTGAAATTGTTGAAGATTGTCTAGTGCCAACGCCTTTTCCTAAGGCTTTACTTCCTTTAAAGAGAGTGAACCAAAATTCTGAAATTTTAGAACTCTTTAAGCAGGTAAAAATAAATATTCCTTTGTTAGATGTTATTAAACAAGTTCCATCTTATGCTAAATTTTTGAAGGATTTGTGTACTTTTAAAAGAAAGCATAGTGTGAAGAAAACTGCATTTTTAGCTGCACAAGTAAGTTCGGTCTTAGAAAATAAAATTCCTCATAAACATAAAGATCCAGGGAGTCCTACCATCTCATGTGTGATTGGAGAAACTGTGATTGATCGTGCTTTACTTGATTGGGGTGCTAGTGTGAACTTACTACCTTATTCAGTGTACTTGCAACTAGGTCTTGGTGAGCTTAAGCCTACAAAGGTAAAATTGCAGCTGGCTGATCGCTCTATAAAAACACCACGAGGGGTGATTGAGTATGTTTTGGTCCAAGTGGACAAATTTTATTATCCTGTTGATTTTATTGTTTTGGACACAGCACCTGTTGTACACTCTGATAATCAAATCCCTGTTATTTTAGGCCGACCTTTTCTAGCCACATGTGATGCGTCCATTCGTTGTAGGAGTGGAGTGATGCAACTGAGTTTTGGGAATATGACTTTGGAGACTAATATTTTTAATGTGTGCAGGCAGCCATCCGATGGGGAAGAATGTGGTGATTTAAATTTAATTGATAGTATTGTGCAGGAACAATTTGAGATGACATGTGTTTCTGACTTTTTAGAGTTTATTTTAGTGAATTCTAATTATCTAGATGAACTTGGAAATTCTGAAATAGCTCAAATTTCTTCTTTACTTGATTCTTCACAGGTACTTAATGTGCACGGATGGACACCAAAATTTGAAAGACTTCCACCACAAGAGATAAAGCTTATGCCAACAAATGTGGAGGTGCCTAAGCTGGAATTAAAGCCTCTGCCAAAAGGTCTCAAGCATGTCTTTTTGGGTTCCGACGACACTTTACCTGTGATAATATCTTCTGACCTTAATTCTTTGCAGGAAGGTAAGTTGATTAATTTTTTAAGAGAGAATAAATCTGCCATAGGATGGAAAATAGCTGATATTAAAGGAATTATCCCTCTTGTTTGTACTTATAAAATATTTTTAGAGGATGACGCTAAACCTTCTAGAGAACCACAACGTAGGTTAAATCATAACATGAAAGAAGTTGTAAAAAGTGAGGTCTTGAAATTATTGGATGCAGGTATCATATATCCTATCTCAGATAGTAAATGGGTGAGTCCTACCCAAGTTGTCCCTAAGAAATTTGGTGTAACTGTGGTTAAAAATGATAAAAATGAATTAGTACCAACTAGGGTTGTTTCTAGCTGGCGCATGTGCATTGACTATAGGAAACTTAATTCTGTAACACGAAAAGATCACTTCCCACTACCTTTTATTGATCAAATTTTAGAAAGGGTAGCTGGTCATGAATTTTATTGCTTTTTGGATGGCTATTCTGGTTATTATCAAATAGAGATTGCTTTGCAAGATCAAGAGAAAACTACTTTTACATGTCCTTTTGGTACTTTTGCTTTTCGTAGAATGCCATTTGGATTATGTAATGCCCCTGCTACATTTCAAAGATGCATGATTAGCATTTTTAGTGACATGGTTGAGCATTTTCTTGAAGTTTTCATGGATGATATTTCTGTTTTTGGTCTTTCTTTTGATGATTGTTTGTCTAATTTACAAAAAGTTTTGATTCGCTGCCAAGAAAAGAACCTAGTTTTAAATTGGGAAAAATGTCATTTTATGGTTTCTTCAGGCATTGTTCTTGGTCACATTGTTTCATCTAAGGGAATTGAAGTGGATAGGGCTAAAATTGACTTAATTGCTAAATTGCCCACTCCAAAGACGGTGAAAGATGTAAGATCATTTTTGGGTCATGCTGGTTTTTATAGGAGATTTATCAAGAATTTTAGTGCCATATCTAGACCATTGTGTAATCTCTTGTTGAAAGATACTAAATTTGAATGGACTGATGCTTGCCAAGAGTCTTTTGATAAGTTAATTGGATTGTTAATTTCTGCTCCTATTGTGCAACCCCCCGACTGGAATTTTCCTTTTGAAATTATGTGTGACGCTAGTGATTATGCTATTGGGGCTGTTTTGGGGCAGAGAAGGGATAAAAAACCATATGTCATTTACTATGCAAGTAGGACGTTGAATCATGCTCAGATGAACTATTCCACAACTGAAAAGGAACTTCTTGCTGTGGTGTTTGCTTTAGATAAGTTTCGTTCTTATCTTTTTGGATCGCCTACTGTTGTTTACACTGACCATGCAGCTTTGAAATATCTTCTATCCAAGAAGGATGCCAAGGCTAGACTTATTAGGTGGATCATATTACTCCAGGAGCTCGATATCACCATCAAAGATAAAAAAGGAGTAGAGAATGTGGTAGCTGACCACTTGTCAAGATTGGTTTTTGATGATGCCTTTGAATCCATGCCCATTAATGATTATTTTCCTGATGAACAACTTCTGGTTATTTCTGATTTACCTTGGTTTGCTAATATTGTTAATTTTCTGGCGACAGGTAAATTGCCGACTGATTGGAGTGCGCAAGATAGGAGAAAGTTTTTGATTGAGGTGCGCAATTTCTTTTGGGATGATCCTTATTTGTTTAAATATTGTCATGACCAAATAATTAGGAGATGTGTCCCCAATAATGAAATTCCGGATGTTCTCTTTTTCTGTCATAGTGCAGCATGTGGTGGTCATTTTTCTATAAAGAAAACCGTTGCGAAAATTTTGCAGTGTGGATTTTATTGGCCCACTATTTTTAAAGACACTAATACTTATTGTAGAACTTGTGAACGTTGTCAAAAGTTAGGGTCCATAACTCGGAGAAATATGATGCCCTTAAATCCCATTTTAGTGATTGAAATATTTGATTGTTGGGGTATTGATTTCATGGGCCCTTTTCCTCCTTCCTTTGGGTATCTATACATCTTGGTAGCTGTTGACTATGTTTCCAAATGGGTAGAGGCTGTTCCTTGTCAACAAAATGATCATAAAATTGTTTTGAAATTTTTAAAAGAAAATATTTTCTCTAGATTTGGAACACCTTGAGCCATTATAAGTGATGGGGGCAAGCATTTTTGCAATAAACCTTTTGAGGCTTTAATGAAAAAATATGGTGTCACACATAAAGTTGCTACCCCTTATCATCCACAAACAAGTGGCCAAGTTGAACTTTCCAATCGGGAAATAAAACAAATTTTAGAAAAGACGGTTAACCCAAATCGCAAAGATTGGTCTTTACAAACCGATGCCCTTTGGGCATACCGTACAGCTTTTAAAACCCCGATTGGTATGTCTCCTTATCGATTAATCTTTGGAAAGGCTTGTCACTTACCTGTGGAACTAGAACACAAAGCTTACTAGGCGATTAAGATGTTCAATTTTGATTTGAATGGTGCTAGCTCAGTTAGGAAACTTCAATTAAATGAATTAGAGGAAATTCGGAATGAAGCTTATGAAAACTCTAGAATTCACAAAGACCGAATGAAGGTTTTTCATGATAAACATATTTTGAGGAAACACTTTGAGCCATTACAAAAAGTTCTCTTGTATAATTCTAGATTGCATTTATTTCCTGGAAAGCTTCGCTCTAGATGGACTGGTCCCTTTATTGTTCAAAGAGTTTTTCCTTTTGGAGCTATTGAGATTGCGGATCCAAAGAATGGTAATGTTTTTAAAGTTAATGGCCAACGTCTTAAACCATTCTTAAAGAACATTGCTTTAGAGGGTGAGACCATCCCTCTTGAAAATCCAGTTTATCAAGATTGATTATTGCATCGTTTTAAGGATAGTCTTATTTATTTATTTATTTTCGTTTATTTTTGTTTTTTCTTTGTGGACACTATAACTCGTTGCAGCAACAATAGCTTTGGAAATACTTCGGCCAATCAGGTGGTCTCTCTCCTTTTCTTTCCTTTCTATTTTAGCTTGTTTTTTTGTTTTGCTATGCATTTGTACATTGAGGACAATGTTTATTTTAGGTTGGGGGGAGTAGAAGTGTCTCTTTAATTATTTTCTTTTGCACTGTCTTAAATCTCACCAAAAATAAAAAATAAAAAATAAATAAATAAATAAATGAGGTTATATTTTCGTTATATCTTGACTTTTTAGTTTACTATGTGCGTGTTTTCATTAGCATTTTCGCGTTGACCTTGGGTTCGTTGGGAAGGTCTCGTTCTCACGAGTTTGTAGACACGTGGCATGCGTCAAACGGAGCTACGGTTTGAAAGTTACGGACGTGTGAAGAGAAGGACACATTGGTAATTTTGAAAAAGGTGATTTTAAAAAGCCCAAAAACCCAGAAAAAACAGAAGTTTTCTCTCTCCTCCCTCCCGACATCTCTCTCGCAAAACCACCTTCAGCCGCGCCTTTCGCCGGCGCGTGGGGGCGCGTCCGGCGGCGGCTGAAGTCAATCCTTGGCTTCCCGTGCTCGCCGGCTCCTCCTCTTCCTTCCCATGGTGGCGGCTCGCCATGAAACAGCTCGAAAAGAGAAAACCCAACTCGCGCACAGTCGGCGTCGGCGGCGATCTCGCCGTTTCCGGCGACGACGAGGCTCAGTGACTGCCCAGAACTCTTCCCCTCGTCGAGCCCAGCTTGTTGGTGGGTTCGATTGACCCGTTGGACCCCCGTGGACGGCGGATCGGTGTTGGAGGTGCCGCCAGCTTTTCCGGCGAGTTTCGTCAGTTTCCGGCCACTTTTGGCCGTCGACCCAGGTTCGAGAATCGATCCCCTTGATCTCCTCTACATGCTTGTGTATTTTGTTTCAACTAAACTTGACTTTGACTTTTGGCAGGTTGACCGCCGTTGACTAGCCGTTGACCGTCGTGGGACCCGCCGCGTGTGGGGGTTCCAATGACCGTTCAGTAGTCTTTTGACCTCGGGCCAACCACCCGAGCCTGTGGGTGTGCTCGGCTCGGGAATTGTGTTTCCGATGCCGTTGTGCTGCCGGATTTTGGAATTCGTGCAAAGGAGGCCACAAAGGGCACGAAGGGTAGTTCAGTCTTTTCGTGCGGAAGACTGTGAGTGAACTTAAGATCAAGTTAATTTCAGTTCAGTTAACTTTCTGGTCCAGTTAATTGCTTGCCTTGTTTGCTTTGTGTGATTGGTTGTCGTTTGCTAGTTAAGAGGGGTATGGAAATTAAGATTGAAGATCTCGAGGTGTTAAAGGTTAATTGAGGTTAAAGGCTTAAGTAAGAGATTGGAGTAACAGTGGGTATCAATTGAGGATTAAGTTGGATTCTAAATAAGGATCAGTAGTTATTATTCGAGGATTAGTGGATTTCAGTTGGAGGATCTAGTTGGATCCCAAGTAAGGATCTAGTGGATTGTTTCGAGGTTATTTCAGTTTAGAGGTTGAATTGAGATTAATTTGAAGTACTACAGTTTGGCACAGTGGAATTGATTGGTTAAAGGATTTGGTGATCAGGATAAAAATTGAGTTTGTGACTTGTGGTTGGATTGTGATTCAAGGCTTAAGTTGGTTCTCTGATTTGATTATTTTATTAAATTTCTAATTTGAGGTTACAGTAGTTTTCACTCATACGGGCTCTAGTGAGCTTACCGGGTTTGTGTGTAAACCCGGTGCACCTGTGGTTGGGTGCAGGGTTTTGATTTTTTGCAGGTTAAGCAAGCTGAGGAGGCAGTGGACAGAAGACGAGACAGTGGGACCAGCAGTGTTTTTAAAGTTATTTTACGATTTTATTTTCGTGTAAAAGTTTACAGCTTGTTTTTATAAACGTAATTTTGCAACTTACAGTTGTTTCAGTAAAATTATTTTATATTCATGGCTCAGAATTTCAGGAAAAAGGGCCCACAGGGAACAGTTATCAGTTTTCAGCAGTTTAGGCACGTGCCCGAGGGTCGGGGCGTGTCAGAGACCATCCCTCTTGAAAATCCAGTTTATCAAGATTGATTACTGCATCGTTTTAAGGATAGTTTTTTTTTTTTTTTTTTTTTTTTTTTTNTTTTTTCTTTGTGGACACTATAACTCGTTGCAGCAACAATAGCTTTGGAAATACTTCTGCCAATCAGGTGGTCTCTCTCCTTTTCTTTCCTTTCTATTTTAGCTTTTTTTTTTTGTTTTGCGCTGCATTTGTACATTGAGGACAATGTTTATTTTAGGTTGGGGGGAGTAAAAGTGTCTCTTTAATTATTTTCTTTTGCACTGTCTTAAATCTCACCAAAAAAATAAAAAATAAATAAATAAATAAATGAGGTTATATTTTCATTATATCTTTACTTTTTAGTTTACTATGTGCGTGTTTTCATTAGCTTGATTGCATTGAACTTAGATGGGGATTTGACATTCATGCATGAATTTGATATTGCGATCACTTGGACAATATGATAAGATATCCCAGCCTTTAGTCAATTTTATTTATCTCTGGTTAATGGATGATTCCCTAGTTATACTTTGAAGCCTTTCACTACCACACTAACACTATTTGTGGGGAAAAACAAAGTTGGAGACTGATCATACTTAACTTTATTCTCTTAGAAAGAGTTAGATGACTTTATATTTTTATTGCTTTTGTGTTGTAATTGAGCCTTCACTCAGTAACTGGGCCTCCTGCCTAAGCAGCAGTGAGTGTTCGCGTCAAACGGTGGAGTTGACTAGTTTAGTTTCGAAGCCTTGTTAACTCGAGTTAATAAGCCCTTAGGGGTGTCTTTTCACCTAATGCCTTAAAGCCTTTTGGCCTGAGAGTCATTGGCCTAACACTTGCTACATGGGTTAATTAGAAAACTTAAGGGAACTAGACATTGCACAGTCCATGTGTTGTTAAAAAAAAAAAAAGGGGGTCTTTGTTTATTTTCGTTTGCAATAAAATTTGGCTGCTCTTGAGAGATTGAGGTTAGTATGATTGGAATTGATTCAAAGCCCCTAAATGGTGTATGTTCACTTTTCACCAAAGGAAGCAAGTGAAAATTCATTAAATAGTTATAAATAACCTCGACTCTAGGCTGGGCTATCTTATAATTTTAGATTTGTGTTCGCTTTATTAAGATCATTCATGAATTGATAATCTCGATTTTTGTACAGTGTTATTCTTGTTGATGACTATTTGGTGCAGAAATTATTTTTAAGTCTTGATTGAACAAACTATATCCTCATTTTTTATGTTAGTGGGTGTCATTCCTGGAAACCCTCACGAGACTATAACTCATCCTCTAGGGGGAACCTAGGGGTTTAAAGGCTTGTTGCATACGCTAAATGCAATCGCGATCCCTGCGAAAATGGCCTAGTTAGTTTTTGTCAATTTTTAGTCTTTGGAGTTGAGAGTTAGTCTTGAGTCGCTTGAATTGCTAGAGGCTAGCAAAAAGCTGGTTGGGGAGTGTGATAAAAGCTCAAAAGTGCAGTATTTGTTGTTCTAAATCATATATTTTGTGCACTTTAGTTTAATATATGTAGTTTAATAGTCATACATTCATATTGTCATAAAATAAATGAAGTTTGAAATAATTATTAATTTTATTATTATTTTTTTGTGAAATTAACTCCTCATTTCATTCCATAAATTAATGTGCAGGGGAGTTCAAATTAAATTCAATTACTAGATCAATTAAAGCAACAATGGGAAGGAAGGCATGAAGAAAAGAAAAAGAAGAAACAAATATTTTAATCTCACAATTGCCTAACGTAGAGAGGTATTGATTAATGGGCTTTTGGCTAGTTTGATTATTCAATATTCTAGTGAAGACTTATTGGGCTTGCCACCTCAAGTAATGTCATCAGCATTCAGCAACCAAATTCATAACAACTTGGTCTTCATAGTGGTTGTGCCGTGAAAATAAATTGAAAGGAAAAGGTGGAGCCCAACTGGCATCTCCTAATTGAGAATGAAAAGAAGAGGATGCAGGGGAAAAGGGTTTTGCTGGTGGCTAAGCCCTCCTAGTTGCACAAGGTTTCTTATGGGTTGATGGCCTATTTAAAGAAGAGGCAGTAATTTCTACCGGGGGTCGGACTCTCTCTCTCTCTCTGTGTAAATTCTTTTTTCTAGAATTGTATTTTTCCTTTGTTATGGAGAACTAATTTTCCTAGCCAAGGCTAGGGGGGAAACCTTCAATTTTACTATGTGATTTTGTTAGTTTGATTCAATTTTGAGCTTCAATGTCAAATTCTTGTTATGGGTTATTAAATTTCAGTTTTAGTTTTTCTCTTTGATTGATTGATGGGTGTTTGATTTTATTCATAGGTTCAATCGTGTTTTTCCTATTGTTTGTAAAATCATCCATGCTTTTATGATTAGGAGGAAACTATTAGACTTTAAATAAATTCATTAGAATTATTTCTTGATAGTTTGTAGCCACTGGTACTTATTATGCTTGAAATTCTTTCTAAGCGAAATTAAAAGAGCTTTGTGTGAGAATAACCATATTGAGAATTTATTTCTTGTGTTTCATCTGAATTAAAATATTATTGCTAACTCTTCCGATTAGAGGCACTCCTTAGCTGTACCTTAATTAAGTTATAAAGAAAAACGATTAGAGGCACTCCTTAGCTGTACCTTAATTGAATTATAAAGAAAAGAATCAAATTAATAAAATTGCATAGGCAAGTTGAAGGCGGAACCTTGACGTCTTGGTGTTTCTTTATTATTTTCCTCAACTTCTCGTTTAATCTCGTTTAATCTTTCTCACTTGTTTCAGTTCTTTAGTTAATTCTGTGAACCTTTTTCGCTACTCTCTGTGGATTCGACACTCAACTTCGAGTTTATACTGCTACGCGACACCTGCACTTGGGTTTAGCAAGCAGATACCTTTTGGCATATTCGGCTGTGTGCTGTACTGAAAGTTTGTTAGGACTTGAGCCTATCATTGGTTGCCATGTGGAAGGGTGTGAGAATGCATGAGTACCTACTACTATAGGGTATGGGCTGAGCCTTCATTCTCTTTGTTTCTCACATTTTTGGAATGCTTTTGAGCACTTCTGAGCTGAGTTTTGAGAGAGATCAAATGGGCATTTTATTTTTGAAGAGTTGAAAAGTTTTTCTTTGAAAATTTTTGTGTGTTCTTCCCTTGATTTGTTTTGACTAAAAACTAAATGGGTTTTGTGTATGGGTTTTGTATTACTTTAAAAGCTTAAACACATCACTTTAGTTTTTAGATTTGGGTGTGTACTGGCTTTTTCAAATCTTGTTAGTTTGAAGGAGTTAATCTTGTTAACCCGAAATATTGCATATCACTTTCATATCTAAAATCCACAAGCAAGCTGCAAATGGGTGCTGCGAGTTGATGAGCTGCCAGCGACGCAATTGACTCGAAGCTTGTTAGTTGATGGTTGCACAAAGTGGGTATGCTAGCTGCTACTTAACTTTAGAGTAGGTAAATGAGCTTGTGTGCTGATATTGACTTTGTATGAACCTCAACATATTGGATTGCCCGGTCAGTGGATAAGAACCCTAGTTTTTTAACCCTTTGAGGTTTTTCTAGGTGAACAACTTGTTTGTTTCCTCCTTGTGATTGCTTGGTTTATTTGGCATGTGTATAACTTGTATTTAATTCTTTGTCATATGCTATCAGACCTTGGTTTATGCTTGACAATATTTCAACTGATGAACTGAATCTAATTTAGCATTAAACACCTCACTTTAGTTGTGGTTAGCACTGGGATGCCTATTTTGATGGATTCTTGAATGCCTAGGTTGTCACTCCTCACCTAAATATTTGAAATACTTGCTGTTTGTGTTTCTTGGGTTGTGCATCTATCGAGCAGACTAAAGTGTGTGTGCTTGGTTGAGTCTTGTCAAATAGTTTTAAAATTGACACCTCGCTAATCGCTATTTTACTTAGGTGCTTTAGGGTGTTAAAGCACTTTACACCAAACTTCAGAACCACTTTAGGTCTTAAGAATGCACGAAAATGTCATTTTGGTGCACACTGAGTCCAATTTGATAAAAGTTACACCAAAACATTCCCGGTTGTCAAGAAAGACATGAGGACGCACTTTCTCATGTCTCGATTAGCGTGCTAGCCCTAAAGAACCACTTTAGGTGTTAAGAATGCACGAAAACATCATTTCGGTGCACACTCAGTCCAAATTTGTCCAAATTGCATCAAACGTTTCTTGGTTGGAAAAAAAGACATGAGGAAGCACTTTTTTATTTCTCAATATTAGCGTGCTAACTCTAAAGAACCACTTTAGGTCTTAAGAATGCACGAAAATGTTATTTCGGTGCACACTGAATCCAATTTGATTAAAGTTACACCAAAACGTTCCCGGTTGGCAAGAAAGACATGGGGAAGCACTTTCTCATGTCTCGATAAGTGTGCTAACCCTAAAGAACCACATTAGGTATTAAGAATGGATGAATTCGTCATTCTAGGGCACACTAAGTCCAATTCACTTAAAATTACCCCAAAACATTCCCGATTGGCAAGAAAGGCATGGGGAAGCGCTTTCTGATACTTGGATTAGCATTATAGCCCTAAAGAAGCACATTTCGTGTTTCGAAGGCATGAAAATATTATTTCGATGCATGCTCAATCAATTTTGTGCAATTTCCACCAAAACGTTCCTGGTTTGGCTAGAAAGAAATGGGGAAGCACTTTCCCATGCTTGAATTAGTGTTATAGCCCTCAATAACTGCATCTTTATTTTAAGAATGCACAAAAACATTGTTTTCGGTGTCTACTCAATCTAATTTCATTTCAATTGCACCAAAATGTTCCCAGTTGGCAATATACACATGTGGTAGTACTTTCTCGTGTTTGGATTAGTGTTCAAGCCCAAATGAGTAGCTTTAGGTGTTAAGAATGCAAGGAAAGTCATTTCGGTGTACACTGTTTACAATTTGGTTAAAGTTGCACCAAAACGTGCTCGGTTGGCAAGAAGCATGTTCTCATACTTGGATTAACGTTCAAGCCCTCAAGAAGCACATTTCATGTTAACAAGGAAGTAAAACCTTATTTCAATGCATACTCAGACTACTTTCACCTAAATTACATCAAAACGTGTCCGATTGGCAATAAAGACATGATGACGTACTTTCTCATATCTCGATTAGCGTGCTAGCCCAAAAGAACGACCTTAGGTGTTAAGAATGCATGAAAACATCATTTCTGTGCATCGTCGAAATTGCATCAAACCTCTCTTGGTTGGCAAGAAAGACATGAGGAAGCACTTTCTCATGTCTCCATATTGGCGTGCTAACCCTAAAGAACCATTTTAGGGCTTAAGAATGCACGACAACGTCATTTCGGTGCACACTGAGTCCAATTTGATTAAAGTTACACCAAAACATTCTCGGTTGGCAAGAAAGACATGAGGACGTACTTTCTTATGTCTCGATTAGCGTACTAGGCCTAAAGAACCACTTCAGGTGTTAAGAATGCACAAAAACATCATTTCGGTGCATAGTCAGTCCAAATTTGTCCAAATTGCATCTAACCTTTCTTGGTTGGCAAGAAAGACATGGCGAAGCACCTTCTCTTGTCTCAATATTAGCGTGCTAACCCTAAAGAACCACTTTAGGTCTTAAGAATGCACAAAAACGTTATTTCGGTGCACACTGAGTCCGATTTGATTAAAGTTAAACCAAAACGTTCCTGATTGGAAGGAAAGACATGGGGAAGCACTTTCTCATGTCTCGATAAGCATTCAAGCCCCAAAGAAGCACTTTAGGTGCTAAGATTGCACAAATATGTCATTTCAGTGCACACTCAGTATAACTTGGTCCAAATTGCACCAAAACGTGCCCAATTGGCAAGAAAGAGATGAGGAAGCACTCTATAATGTCTCGATTAGCGTGCTAGCTCTAAAGAACCACTTTAGGTAATAAGAATGAACAAAAATGTCATTTCAGTGCACGCACAGTACAATTTGGTTAAAGTTGCACCAAAATGTTATCGGTTGGCAAGAACTACTTGAGGAAGCACTTTCTCATTCTTGGATTAGCATTCTAGCCCTCAATCTAATTTTGTTTCAATTGCACCGAAACGTCCCTAGTTGGCAATATACACATGAGGAAGCACTTTCTCGTGTTTGTATTAGCGTTCTAGACAAAATGAACTAGTTTAGATGCTAAGGATGCATGGAACATCCCTGGTTGGCAATATACTCAGGTCATCTAAATTGCATCAAAACTTGATCAATTGGCAAGAAAAAGATGAGGAAGTGCTGTATTAGCGTGATGCCCCTAAAGAAAAACTTTAGGTGTTAAGAAAATGAACGAAAACTTTATTTTGGTGACACTTAGTACAAATTGGTTAAAGTTGCGCCAAAACGTGCTTGGTTGGCAGAAGCACGTTCTCATGCTTGGGTTAATGTTCAAGCCCTCAAGAAATATATTTCGTGTTAAGAATTAACTAAAAGCTCATTTCAGTGCATACTCAGTCTACTATCGACTAAATTGTATCAAAACGTGCCCAGTTGGCAAGAAAGACAGGTGGACGCACTTTCTCATGTCTCGATTAGCGTGCTAGCCTTAAAGAACCACTTTAGGCGTTAAGAATACACGAAAACTTCATTTTGGTGCATACTCAGTCCAAATTCGTCCAAATTGCACCAAAACTTTCTTGGTTGGCAAGAGAGACATGAGGAAGCACTTTCTCATGTCTCGATAGTAGTGTGCTAACCCTAAAGAACCATTTTAGGTCTTAAGAATGCACAAAAACATCATTTCGGTGCACACTGAGTCCAATTTGATTAAAGTTACACCAAAACATTCCCGGTTGGCAAGCAAGACATGAGGAAGCACTTTCTCATGTCTCAATAAGCGTTCAATCCCCAAAGGACCACTTTAGGTGCTAAGAATGCACATATACGTCATTTCGATGCATACTCAGTCTAACTTGGTCCAAATTGCACCAAAATGTGCCTGATTAGCAAGAAAGAGATGAGGAAGAACTCTTTAATGTCTCGATTAGCGTGCTAGCCCTAAGTAACCGCATTAGGTGTTTAGAATGAATGAAAACGTCTTTTCGATGACACTTAGTAGAATTTGGTGAAAGTTGTACCAAAACATTATCTGTTGGCAAGAAAGACTTGGGGAAGCACTTTCTCATGCTTGGATTTGCATTCTAGCCCTAAAGAATCACATGTTTTAGTTAAGAACGCATGAAAACATGGTTTCGGTTCCTACTCAATCTAATTTTGTTTCAATTGCAGGAAAACGTCACCGGTTGGCAATATACACATAATGAAGCATTTTCTCTTGTTTGGATTAGTGTCATAGCCCAAATGAACCATTTTGGGTGTTAAGAATGCTTGGAATGTTATTTCGGTGCACTCTGTTTACAATCTTGCTAAAGTTGCACCAAAACGTGTCGGTTGGCAAGAAGCACGTTCTCATGCTAGGATTAACATTCAAGCCCTCAAGAATCACATTTCATGTTATGAAAGAACTAAAACCTCATTTCAATGCATACTCTGTCTAGTTTCATCTAAATTGTATCAAAACGTGCCCGATTCGCAAGAAAAAATGAGCATGCGCTCCCTAACATCTCGATTAGCATGCTGCCTCTAAAGAACAACTTTAGGTGTTAAGAAAATGAACGAAAACTTTATTTCAGTGCACACTGAGTATATTTTGGTTAAAATTGTACCAAAACGTGCTCAGTTGGCAAGAAGCACGTTCTCATGCTTGGATTAACGTCAAGCTCTCAAGAAGCACATTTCGTGTTAAGAAAGAACTAAAACCTTTTTTTAGTGCATGCTTAGTCTAATTTCTTCTAAATTGCATCAAAACGTGCCCGATTGGCAAGAAACACATAACGATGCACTTTCTCATGTCTCGATTAGCGTACTAACCCTAAAAAAGCACTTTAGGCGCTAAGAATACACGAAAACTTCATTTCAATGCATACTCAATCCAAATTCGTCCAAATTGCACGAAAACTTTCTTATTTGGCAAGAAAGACATGAGGAAGCACTTTCTCATGTCTTGATATTAGCGTGTTAACCCTAAAGAACCACTTTAGGTCTTAAGAATGCACGATAATCTAATTTCGGGGCACATTGAGTCCAATTTGATTAAGTTACACCAAAACTTTCCCGGCTGAAAAGAAAGACATGGGGAAGCACTTTCTCATGTCTCGATAAGCGTTCATGCCCAAAAGAACCAATTTAGGTGGTAACAATGCACAATTATGTCATTTCAATGCATACTTAGTCTAACTTTGCCCAAATTGCATCAAAACACGCCCGATTGGGAAGAAAGAAATGATGAAGCACTCTATAATGTCTCGATTAGCGTGCTAGTCCTAAAGAACCACTTTAGGTGTTAAGAATGAATGAAAACGTCATTTCGGTGCACACTTTGTACAATTTAGTTACAGTTGCACCAAAACGTTATCGGTTGGCAAGAAAGACATGGGGAAGCACTTTCTCATGCTTGGATTAGTAGTCTAGCCTTAAAGAAGCACATTTCATGTTTAGAAGATGCGAAAACATCATTTCGTTGCATATTCAATCCACTTTCGTGCAATTTCCACCAAATCATGCCTGGTTTGGGTAGAAAGATATGAGAAAGCACTTTCTAATGCTTTAATTAGAATTCTATCTCTCCAGAAGCACAAATTTTTGTTAAGACCACATGAAAACATCATTTTCAGTGCCTACTCAATCTAATTTCGTTTCAATTGCACCAAAAAGTCCCTGGTTGGCAATAAACACATGAGGAAGAACTTTCTCGTGTTTGAATTAGCGTTCTACCCTAAATGAACCACTTTAGGTGTTAAGAATGCATGGAACATCATTTCGGTGCACACTGTGTACAATTTGGTTAAAGTTGCAGCAAAACGTGCTCGGTTGGCAAGAAGAATGTTCTCAACCTTGGATTAATGTTCAAGCCATCAAGAAGCACATTTCGTGTTAAGAAAGGACTAAAGCCTCATTTTAGTGCATACTCAATCTACTTTCACCTAAATTACATCAAAACATGCCCGGTTGACAAGAAAGACATGAGGAAGCACTTTCTTATGTCTAAATTAGCATGCTAGCCCTAAAAAACCACTTGAGGTGTTAAGAATGCACGAAAACATCATTTCGGTGCGTACTCAGTACGAATTCATCCAAATTGCACCAAAACTTTCTGGGTTGGCAAGAAAGACATGAGGAAGCACTTTCTCATGTCTCGATATTAGCGTGTTAACCCTAAGCAACCACTTTAGGTCTTAAGAATGCACGAAAACGTCATTTCGGTGCACACTGAGTCCAATTTGATTAAAGTGAGACTAAAACTTTCCTGGCTAGTAAGAAATACATGGGGAAGCACTTTCTCATATCTCGATAATTGTTCAACTCGCAAAGAACTACTTTAGGTGCTAAGAATGCACGAATACGTCATTTCAGTGCATACTCAGTTTAACTTGGTCCAAATTGCACCAAAACGTGCCCGATTGACAAGAAAGAGATGCGAAAGCACTCCCTAATGTCTCGCTTAGTGTGCTAGCCCAAAAGAAGTACTTTAGGTGTTAAGAATGAACGAAAATGTCATTTCGGTGGACACTCAATATAATTTGGTTAAAGTTGCTCCAATAAGTTAATGGTTGGTGAGAAAGACATGGGGAAGCACTTTCTCATGCTTGGACTATCATTCTAGCCCTCAAGAAGCATATTTCATGTTTAGAAGGCACGAAAATATCATTTCGGTGCATAGTCAATCCAATTTCTTGCAATTTCCACAAAAACGTGCTCGGTTTGGCTAGAAAGATATGGGAAAGAGCTTTCTCATGCTTGGATTAGCCTTCTAGCCCTCTAGAAGCACATGTTTTTGTTGAGAATGCACGAAAACATCATTTTCGTTCCTACTTGATCTAATATAGTTTCAATTACACCAAAATGTCCCCGGTTGGCAATATACACATAAGGAAGCACTTTCTCTTGTTTGGATTTGCATTCTACCCCAAAAGGACCACTTTAGGAGTTAAGAACTCATGCAATGTCATTTCGGTGCACACGGTTTACAATTCGGCGAAAGTTGCAGGAAAATGTGCTCGATTGGCAAGAAGCACATTTATATTAAGAAAGAACTAAAACTTCATTTCAGTGCTTACTCAGTCTACTTTAGTCTAAATTGAATCAAAACGTGCCTGGTTGGAAAGGAAGATATGAGGACGCACTTTCTCTTGTCCTAAAGAACCACTTTAGTTGTTTAGAATACACGAAAACATCATTTCGGTGCATACTCAGCCCAAATTGGTCCAAATTGTACAAAAACTTTCTTGGTTGACAAGAAAGACTTGAGGAAGCACTTTCACATGTCTCGATATTAGTGTGCTAACCCTAAAGAACCACTTTAGGTCTTAAGAATGCACGAATACGTCATTTCGGTGCATACTGAGTCTAATTAGTCCGAACTGCATCAAAATGTGCCCGATTGGCAAGAAGAGATGGCGAAGCACTCTCTAATGTATCGATTAGCTTGCTAGCCCTGAAGAACCATTGTAGGTTTTAGGAATGAACGAAAACGTCATTTCGGTGCACACTCAGTACAATTTGGTTTAAGTTGCAGCAAAACGTTATCAGTTGTCAAGAAAGACATGGGGATGCACATTTTCATGCTTGGATTAGCATTCTAGTCCTAAAGAAGCACATTTCTTATTTAGAAGGCACAAAAGCATCATTTCAGTGCATACTCAATCCAATTTCATGCAATTTCCACCAAAATGTGCTCGGTTTGGCAAGAAAGATATGGGGAAGCACTTTCTCATGCTTGGATTAGCATTCTAACCCACAAGAAGCACATTTTCTTGTTAAGAACGCACAAAAACATCATTTTCGGTACCTACTCAATCTAATTTGGTTTCAGTTGCACCAAAAAAGTCCTCGGTTGGCAATAAACACATGAGGAAGCACTTTCACTTGTTTGGATAAGCGTTCTAGCCCAAATGAATAACTTTAGCTGTTAAGAATGCATGGAATGTCATTTCGGTACACACTATGTACAATTTAGTTAAACTTACACGAAAACGTGCTCGGTTGGCAAGAAGCACGCTCTCATGCTTGGATTAAAGTTCAAACCCTCAAAAAGCACATTTTGTGTAAACAAAGAACTAAAACCTTATTTCAGTGCATACGCCATCTACTTTTGTGTAAATTACATCAAAACGTGCCCAGTTGGCAAGAAAGGCCTAAGGAAGCACTTTCTCATATCTGGGTTAGCGTGCCAGCCCTAAAGAACCACTTTTGGTGTTAAGAATGCACGAAAACATCATTTCAGTGCATACTCAGTCCAAATTTGTCCAAATTACACCAGAACTTTCTTGGTGGCAAGAAAGACATGAGGAAGCGTTTTCTCATGTCTCGATATTAGCGTGCTAACCCTAAATAACCACTTTAGGTCTTAAGAATGCACGAAAATGTCATTTCAGAGCACACTGAGTCCAATTTTTTTAAAGTTATACCAAAACTTTCCTAGTTGGTAAATAAGACATGAGGAAAACTTTCTCATGTCTTGATATGGATTCAAGCCCTAGAGAACCACTTTAGGCGCTAAGAATGCACAAATACGTTATTTTGGTGCATACTCAGTCTAACTTGGTCCAAATCGCACTAAAACGTGCGAGATTGGCAAGAAATAGTTGCGAAAGCACTTTATACTTTCTCGATTTGAGTGCTAGCCCTAAAGAACTACATCTGGTTAAAGTTGCACCAAAACGATATCTATTGGAAAGAAAGACATGGAGAAGCACTTTCTCATGCTTGGATTAGAATTTAAGCCCTAAAGAAGAACATTTCATGCTTAGAAGGCATGAAAACATCATTTTGGTGCATACTCAATCCAATTTCTTGCAATTTCCCACAAAATTTGCTTGGTCGGCAAGAAAAATTTGGGGAAGCACTTTCTTATGCTTGGATTAGCGTTCTAGTCTTCAAGGAGCACATGCGTTTGTTAAGAACGGACAAAAACATCATCTCAGTTCCAACTCAATCTAATTTCTTTTCAATTATAATAAAACGTCCCCGGTTGGATATAAAGACATGAGGAAGCAAGCACTTTCTCTTATTTTGATTAGTGATCTAGCCAAAATGAACCACTTTAGGTTTTAAGAATGCATGGAACATCATTTGGGTGCACACTGTGTACAATGTGGTTAAAATTACACCAAAACGAGCTCGGTTGGCAAGAAGCACATTCTCTTGCTTGGATTAACGTTCTAGCCCTCAGGAAGCACATTTCATGTTATGAAATAACTAAAATCTCATTTCAGCGCATAATCAGTCTACTTTCGTCTAAATTGCATCAAAACGTTCCCGATTGGCAAGAAAGACATGAGGAAGCACTTTCTCATGTCTCGATTAGCGTGCCAGCCCAAAGAACAACTTTAGGTGTTAAGAATGCATGAATTCGCCATTTCGATGCATACTCAGTCTATGTTGGTCCAAATTGCACTAAAATGTGCCCGATTGGCACGAAAGAGATGAGGAAGCACTCTCTAATGTCTCGATTAGCGTGCTAGCACTAAAGAACCACTTTAGGTGTTAAGAATGAATGTAAACGTCATTTTGGTGCACACTCAGAGCAATCCAGTTAATGTTCCACCAAAAAGTTATCGGTTGGCAAGAAAGACAAGGGTAAGCACTTTCTCATGCTTGGATTAGCATTCTATCCCTAAAGAAGCACATTTCGTGTTTAGAAGGCACGAAAACATCATTTTGGTGCATACCAAAACCAATTTCGTACAATTTCCACCAAAACTTGCCCGGTTGGCAAGAAAGATATGAGGAAACACTTTCTCATGCTTGGTTTAGCGTTTTAGCCCTCAAGGAGCACATGCTTTTGTTAAGAATGCATTGTGTACAATTTGATTAATATTCACCAAAACGTGCTTGGTTGGCAAGAACCACGTTCTCATGTTTGGATTAACGTTCTGGCCCTCAAGAAGCACATTTTGTGTTAAGAAAGAACATAAACCTCATTTCAGTGCACACTCAGTCTACTTTCATCTAAATTGCATCAAAACATGCTCGGTTGGCAAGAAAGACACGTGGACGCAAGTTCTTATGTCTCGATTAGTGTGCCAGCCCTAAAGAACCACTTTAGGTGTTAAGAATACACGGGAACATCATTTCGGTGCGTACATAGTCGAAATTCGTCCAAATTGCACAAAAACTTTCTTAGTTGGCAAGAAAGACATGAGGAAGTTGCACCAAAACATTCCTTGTTGGCCAGAAAGACATGGGGAAGCACTTTCTCATGTCTCAATAAGCGTGCAAGCCCCAAAGAACCATTTTAGGAGCTAAGAATGCACTAATAAATCATTTATGAGCTAACTTGGTCCAAATTGTACCAACACGTGCCCGATTGGCGAGAAAAAGATGAGGGAGCACTCTCTAATGTCTCGATTAGCGTGCTAGCCCTAAAAAACCATTTAGGTGTTAAGAATGAATGAAAATTTCTTTTCGGTTTCGACTCAGTACAATTTGGCTAAAGTTGTACCAAAACGTTATCGGTTGGCAGGAAAGAGCGGGTGGCACTCTCTCATGCTTGGATTGGCATTCTGGCCCCAAAGAAGCACATTTCATGTTTAGAAGGCACGAAAACATTATTTCAGTGCATACTCATTTCGTGTAATTTCCACCAAAACGTGCTCGGTTGGCAGGACAGATATGGAGAAGCACTTTCTCATGCTTGGATTAGCGTTCTAGCCCAAATGAACCATTTTAGGTGTTAAGAATGCATCGAACGTCATTTCGGTGCAAATTGTGTAAAACTTGGTTAAAGTTGCACCAAAAAGTGCTTGGTTGGCAGGAAGTACATTCTCATGCTTCGATTAACGTTCAAGCCCTCAAGAAGCACATTTCATGTTAAGAAAGAGCTAAAACCTCATTTCAATTCATACTTAGTCTACTTTTGTCCAAATTGCATCAAAACGTGCCCGATTGGCAAGAAAGTCATAACAGCACACTTTCTCATGTCTCGATTAGCGTTCTAGCCCTAAAGAACCATTTTAGGTGTTAAGAATGCACAAAAACAACATTTCTACTTGTCCTTCGTCCAAATTCGTCCAAATTGTTCCAAAACGTTCTTAGTTGGCAAGAAAGACATGAGGACGCACTTTCTCAAGTCTTGATATTAGCGTACTAACCCTAAAGAACCACTTTAGGTCTCAAGAATGCAGGAAAAGATCATTTCGGTACACACTGAGTCCAATTTGATTAAAGTTACACCAAAATGTCCCCGGTTGGTGAGAAAGAAATGGGGTAGCACGTTCTCCTATCTCGATAAGCGTTCAAGCCCCAAAGAACAACTTTAGGTGCTAAGAATGCACGAATACGTCATTTCGGTGCATACTTAGTCTAACTTGGTCCAAATTGGACCAAAACGTGCCCGATTGGCAAGAAAGAGATGAGGAAGCACTCTCTAATGTCTCGATTAGCATGCAAACCCTAAAGAACCACTTTATGTGTTAAGAATGAACGAAAACGTCATTTCGGTGCACACTCAATACAATTTGGTTAAAGTTGCTCCAATAAGTTATTGATCGGCAAGAAAGACATGGGGAAGCACTTTTTCATGCTTGAATTAGCATTCTAGCCCTAAAGAAGCACATTTCATGTTTAGAAGGCACGAAAACACCATTTTGGTGCATACGCAATCCAATTTCATGCAATTTCCACCAAAACTTGCCCGGTTGGCAAGAAAGATATGGGGAAGCGCTTTCTCATGCTTGTTGTAGCGTTTTAGCCCTCAAAGAGCACATGCTTTTGTTAAGAACGCACAGTGTACAATTTGATTAATGTTGCACCGAAATGTACTTGGTTGGCAAAAAGCATATTCTCATGTTTGGATTAACGTTCTAGCCCTCAAGAAGCACATTTTGCATTAAGAAAGAACTTAAACCTCATTTCAGCGCACACTCAATCTAATTTCGTCTAAATTGCATCAACACGTGCTCGGTTGGCAAGAAAGACATGTGGATGCACGTTCTCATGTCTTGATTAGTGTACCAGCCCTTAAGAACCACATTAGGTGCTAAGAATACATGGAAACATCATTTCAATGCGTACACAGTCCAAATTTGTCCAATTTGCACCAAAACTTTCTTGGTTGGCAAGAAAGACATGAGGAAATTGCACCAAAACTTTCCTTGTTGGCAAGAAAGACATGGGGAAGCACTTTCTCATGTCTCGATAAGCGTTTAAGCCCCAAATAACCACTTTAGGAGCTAAGAATGCACGAATACATCATTTCGGAGCATACTAAGTCTAACTTGGTCCAAATTGTACCAACACGTGGCCGATTGGCAAGAAAGAGATGAGGGAGCACTCTCTAATGTCTCGATTTGTGTGCTAGCCCTAAAAAACCACTTTAGGTGTTCAGAATGAACGAAAATGTCTTTTTGGTGTAGACTCAGTACAATTTGGCTAAAGTTGCACCAAAACGTTATCGGTTGGCAAGAAAGAGCATGGTAGTTCAAGTCCTCAAAAAGCACATTTCATGTTAAGAAAGAACTAAAACCTCATTCCAATGCACACTCAGTCTACTTTCATCCAAATTGCGTCAAAACGTGCCCGGTTGGTAAGAAAGTCATAAGAACACACTTTCTCATGTCTCGATTAGCGTGCCAGCCCTAAAGAATCACTTTAGGTGTTAAGAATGCATGAAAACATCATTTCAGCGTGTCCCCCATCCAAATTCGTCCAAATTGTTCCAAAATGTTCTTAGTTGGCAAGAAAGACATGAGGAAGCACTTTCTCAAGTCTTGGTAGTAGCGTACTAACCCTAAAGAACCAATTTAGGTCTCAAGAATGCACGAAAACGTCATTTCGGTACACACTGAGTCCAATTTGATTAAGGTTACACCAAAATGTCCCCGGTTGGCAAGAAAGACATGGGGAAGCCCATTCTCATGTCTCAATAAGCGTTCAAGCCTCAAAGAACCACTTTAGGTGCTAAGAATGCACGAATACGTCATTTTGGTGATACTCAGTCCAACTTGGTCCAAATTGGACCAAAACGTGCCCAATTGGCAAGAAAGAGATGAGGAAGCACTCTCTAATGTCTCGATTAGTGTGCTAACCCTAAAGTACCACTTTAGGTGTTAAGAATGAACGAAAACTTCATTTCGGTGCACACTCAGTACAATTTGGTTAAAGTTGCACCAAAACGTTTTCGGTTAGCAAGAAAGACGTGGGGAAGCACTTTCTCATGCTTGGATTAGCATTCTAGCCCTAAAAAAGCACATTTCGTGTTTAGAAGACACAAAAACATCATTTTGATGCATTCAAATTCCAATTTCGTGCAATTTCCACCAAAACGTGCTCGGTTGGCAAGAAAGATATGGAGAAGCACTTTCTCATGCTTGGATTAGCGTTCTAGCCCTCAAGAAGTACATGCTTTTGTTAAGAACGCACGAAATCATCTTTTCGAGGCCTACTCAATCTAATTTAATTTCAATTGCACTAAAACATCCCCGATTGGCTATTAAGACATGAGGACGCACTTTCTCCTGTTTGGATTAGTGATCTAGCCCAAATAAACCGCTTTAGGTGTTAAGAATGCATGGAACGTCATTTCGGTGTACACTATGTACAATTTCGTTAAAGTTGCACCAACTCGTGCTCGATCGTCAAGAAGCACGTTCTCATACTTTGATTAACGTTCTAGCCCTCCAGCAGCACATTTCGTGTTAAGAAAGAACTAACACCTCATTTCAGTGCATACTCAATCTACTTTCATCCAAATTGCATCAAAACGTGCCCGGTAGGCAAGAAAGACATGAGGACGCACTTTCTCATGTCTCGATTAGCGTGCCAGCCCTAAAAACTACTTTAGATGTTAAGATTGCGCGGAAAACATCATTCTGGTGCGTCCTCCGTCCAAATTCATCCAATTTACTCCAAAATTTTCTTGGTTGGCAAGAAAGACATGAGGAAGCACTTTCTCACGTCTTGATATTAGCGTGCCAAGCTTAAAGAACCACTTGAGGTGACAAGAATGAACGAAAATGTCATTTCGGTGTACACTCTGTACAATTTGGTTAAAGGTACACCAAAATATTATCGGTTGGCAAGAAAGACATGAGGAAGTACTTTCTCATGACTGGATTTGCATTCTGGCCCTAAAGAAGCACATTTCGTATTTCGAAGGCACAAAAACATCATTTTGTGCAATTTCCACCAAAACATGCCTAGGTTGCAAGAAAGATGTGGGGAAGCACTTTATCATTCTTGAATTAGCATTCTAGCCCTCAAAAAGCACATGCTTTTCTTAAGAAGGCACAAAAGCCTCATTTCGGTGCCTACTCAATCTAATTTTGTTTCAATTGCACCAAAAAGTCCGCTCCTGGCAATAAAGACGTGTGGAAGCACTTTATCTTGTTTAGATAAGCGTTCTAGCCCAAATGAACCACTTTTGGTGTTAAGAATGCATGGAACATCATTTCGATGCACACTGTGTACAACATGGTTAAAGTTGCACCAAAACGTGGTCAGTCGGCAAGAAGCACATTCTCAAGCTTGGATTAACGTTCTAACGCTTAAGAAGCCCATTTCGTGTTAAGAAGGAACTGAAACGTCATTTTAGTGCATACTTAGTCCAAATTCGTCCAACTTGCATCAAAACGTGCCTAGTTGGCAAGAAAGACATGAGGACGCACATTCTCATGTCTCGATTTGCATGCTAGACCTAAAGAACCACTTTAGATATTAAGAATGCACGAAAACATCATTTTGATGCGTACTCAGTCTAAATTGCACCAGTATTTTCTTAGTTGGCAAGAAAGACATGAGGAAGCACTTTTTCATGTCTCGATACTAGCGTGCTAACCCTAAGGAACCAGTGTAGGTCTTAAGAATGCACGAAAACGTCATTTCAGTGCACACTAAGTCCAATTTGATTAAAGTTGCACGTTCTCATGTCTCGATAAGCATTCAAGCCCCAGAAAGCCACTTTATGTGCTAAGAATGCATGAATACGTCATTTCGGTCCATACTCAGTCTAACTTGGTCAAAATTGCACCAAACTGTACCTGATTGGCAAGAAAGAGATGAGGAAGCACTCTCTAATGTGTCGATTAGCGGGCTAACCCTAAAGAATCACTTTAGGTGTTAAGAATGAACGAAAACGTCATTTCGGTACACACTCTGTACAATTTGGTTAAAGTTGCACCAAAACGTTATCGTTTGGCAAGAAGACATGGGGAAGCACTTTCTCGTGCCTAGATTAGCATTCTAGCCCTAAAGAAGCACATTTCGTGTTTACAAGGCCCAAAAAAATCGTTTTGGTGCGTACTCAATCCAATTTCATGCAACTTCAGCCAAAACGTGGCCAGTTGGTAACAAAGATGTGGGCAAGCACTTTCTCATTTTTGGATTAGCGTTCTAGCCCACAAGAAGCACATGCTTCTATTAAGAATGTATGAAAACATCATTTCGGTGCTTACTCAATCTAATTTCATTTCAATTGCACCAAAATGTCCCCGGTTAGCAATAAAGACATGAGGAAGCACTTTCTCTTATTTGGATTTGCATTCTATCCCAAATGAACCACTTTATGTGTTAAGAATACATGAAATGTCATTTCGGTGCACACTAGGTACAGTTAGGTTAAAGTTGCACCAAAATGTGCTCGGTTGGCAAGAAGCATGTTCTCATGCTTGTATTAACGTTCTAGCCCTCAAGAAGCACATTTTGTGTGAAGAAGGAACCAAAACCTCATTTTAGTGCATACTCAGTCTACGTCCATCTAAATTGCAACAAAACGTGCCCAGTTGGCAAGAAAGACATGAGGACGCATGTTCTCATGTCACGATTAGCATGCCCGCCCTAAAGAACCACTTTAGGTGTTAAGAATACACAGAAATATCTTGTCGGTGAGTGCTCTGTCCAAATTCATCCAAATCGCACCGAAAATTTCTTGGTTGGCAAGAAAGACATGAGGAAGCACTTTCTCATGTCTCGATATTCCTGTGCTAACCCTAAGGAACCACTTTAGGTCTTAAGAATGCACGAAAACGTCATTTTGGTGGATACTGAGTCCAATTTGACTAAAGTTGGACCAAAACATTCTCAGTTGGCAAGAAAGACATGGGGAAGCACCTTCTCATGTCTCGATAAGCATTCAAGCCCCAAAGAACCACTTTACGTGCTAAGAATGCATGAATACGTTATTTCAGTTCATACTCAGTCTAACTTGGTCCAAATTGCACCAAAATATGCCCAATTGGCAAGAAGAGAGGAGGAAGCACTCTCTAATATTTCGATCAGCATGCTAGCCCTAAAGAACCACTTTAGGTGCTAAAAATGAGCGAAAACGTCATGTCGGTGCACACTCTGTACAATTTGGTTAAAGTTGCGTCAAAACGTTATTGGATGGCAAGAAAGACATGGGGAAGCACTTTCTCGTGCCTGGATTAGCATTCTAGCCCACAAGAAGCACATTTCGTGCTTAGAAGGCACAAAAACATCATTTCGGTACGTACTCAATCCAATTTTGTGCAATTTCCGCCAAAACGTGCCCAATTGACAAGAAAGGTGTGGGGAAGCACTTTCTCATTCTTGGATCAGCATTCTAGCCCACAAAAAGCACATGCTTCTGTTAAGATCGCACGGAAACATCATTTCGATGCTACTCAATCTAATTTCGTTTCAATTGCACCAAAACGTCCCCAGTTGGCATTAAAGACATGAGGAAGCACTTTCTCTTGTTTATATTAGTGTTCTAGCCCAAATGAACCATTTTAGGTTTTAAGAACGCATGGAATGTCATTTCGATGCACACTGAGTACAATTAGGTTAAAGTTGCTCCACAACGTGCTCGGTTGTGAAGAAGCATGTTCTCATGCTTGGATTAATGTTCTAGCCCACAAGAAGCACATTTCATGTGAAGAAGGAACTAAAACCTCATTTCAGTGCATACTCAGCCCACTTCTATCTAAATTGCATCAAAACGTGCCCGGTTGGTAAGACAAACATTAAGGCGCACGTTCTTATGTCTCGATTAGTGTGCCAACCCTAAAGAACCATTTTAGGCATTGAGAATGCACAAAAATATCATTTTTGTGCATACTCTGTCCAAATTCGTCCAATTGCACCAAAACTTTCTTGGTTAGCAGGAAAGACATGAGGAAGCACTTTCTCATGTTTTGATATTAGCCTGCTAACCATAAGGAACCAATTTAGGTCTTAAGAATGCACGAAAACGTCATTTCGGTGCACACTGAGCCCAATTTGATTATGGTTGCACCAAAACGTTCTCAGTTGGCAAGAAAGATATGGCGAAGCACTTTCTCATGTCTCGATAAGCGTTCATGGCCCAAAGAACCACATTAGGTGCTAAGAATGCATGAGTACGTCATTTAGGTGCTAAGATTGTACCAATACGTCATTTCGGTGCATACTCAGTCTAACTTGGTCTAAATTGTACCAAAACGTGCCCGATTGGCAAGAAAGAGATAAGGAAGCACTCTCTAATATCTAAATTAGCGTGCTAGCCCTAATGAACCACTTTAGCTTTTTACAATTAAAGAAAAGGTCATTTCGGTGCACACTCTGTACAATTTGGTTAAAGTTGAACCAAAACGTTATCGGTTTGCAAGAAAGACATGGGGATGGACTTGCTCATGCTTGGATTAGCATTCTAGCCCTAAAGAAGCACATTTCTTGTTTAGAAGGCACGAAAACATCATTTCAGTGCGTACTCAATCTAGTTTCGTGCAATTTCTACTAAAAAGTGTCCAATTGGCAAGAAAGATGTGGGGAAGTACTTTTTTGTAGAACGCACAAAAACATCATTTCAGTGCCTACTCAAACTAATTTCGTTTCAATTGCACCAAAATGTCCCCGGTTGGCAATAAAGACATGAAGAAGAACTTTTTCTTGTTTGGATTAGCATTCTAGCCGAAATGAACCGCTTTAGGTGTTAAGAATGCATGGAATGTCATTTCGGTGCACATTGGGTACAATTTGGTTAAAGTTGCACCAAAACGTGCTCGGTTGGTAAGAACCACGTTCTTACGCTTGGATTAACGTTCTAGCCCTCAAGAAGCACTTTTCTTGTTAAGAAGGAACTAAAACCTTATTTCAGTGCATACTCGGTCTACTTTCAACTAAATTGCATCAAAACGTGCCCGCATGACAAGAACGACATGAGGATGCACGTTCTCATGTCTCGATTAGCGTGCTAGTGATAAAGAATCACTTTAGGCGTTAAGAGTGCAGGAAAACAGCATGTCCGTGCGTACTCAGCCAAAATTCGTCAAAATTGCACCAAAACTTTTTTGGTTTGCAAGAAAGACATGAGGAAGCCCTTTCTCATGTCATGATATTAGCGTGCTAACCCTAAGGAACAACTTTAGGTCTAAAGAATGCACTAAAACATCCTTTCGGTGCACATTGAGTCCAATTTAATTAAATTTGCACTAAAATGTTCCCGGTTGGCATGAAAGACATGGGAAAGCACATTCTCATATCTCGATAAGTGTTCAAGCCCCAAAGAACCACTTTAGGTGCTAAGAATGCACGAATACGTCATTTCAGTGCATACTCAGTCTAACTTGGTCCAAATTGCACTAAAACATGCCCGATTGGCAAGACAGAGATGAGGAAGCACTCTCTAATGTCTCGATTAACATGCTAGCCTTAAAGAACCACTCTAGGTGTTAAGAATGAACGAAAACGTCATTTTGGTGCACATTCTGTACAATTTGGTTAAAGTTGAACAAAAATGTTATCGGTTGGCAAGAAAGACATGGGGAAGCACTTTGTTTTGCTTGGATTAGCATTCTAGCGCTGAAGAAGAACATTTCATGTTTAGAAGGCTTGAAAACATCATTTTGGTGTGTACTTAATCAAATTTCGTACAATTTCCACAAAAACATGCTAGGTCGGCAAGAAAGATATGGGGAAGCACCTTCTCATGTTTGGACTAGCGTTCTAGCCCTCACGAAGCACATGCTTTTGTTAACAACACATGAAGACATCATTTTGGTGCTTCTCAATCTAATTTCATTTCAATTGCACCAAAACATCCCCGGTTGGCAATAAAGACATGAGGAAGCACTTTCACTTGTTGGGATTAGCATTGTAGCCCAAATGAACCGCTTTAGGTGTTAAGAATGTATGGAACGTCATTTCGGTGCACACTATGTAAAATTTGGTTAAAGTTGCATGAAAAAATGCTCGGTTGGCAGGAATCATGTTCTCATGCTTGGATTAACGTGCTAGCCTTGAAGAAACATATTTTGTGTTACTAAAGAGCCAAAACCACATTTCAATGCATACTCAGTCTACTTTCGTCTAAATTGCTTCAAAACGTGTTTGCTTGGCAGAAAACACATGTGGACGCACGTTCACATTTCTCGATTAGCGTGCCAACCCTAAAGAACCACTTTAGGGCGGCACATGTTTTAATTCTTGCTTCTTTTTTGTTCATCTTTTTTAAAATTTACCAAAAAAAAAAAATTAGCGTGCCTATCTAAAGAACCACTTTATGACAGGACCGTCCCCGAATTCCACCCGGAAACTCGGAGTGATCCTGCAGGAATCCAATATCAAGGAAAGTCCTACGAAAGTTCGGCAGAACTTCCCCTGAAATTGGACTAGCCCTTTTTAAAAAGACCTGCAAAAGCACTTCTAAACACTCAGCGCCTCTACCCCAAACAAAGGGGTCTCCGACCAAAGGTTCAAACCAATTCATTAAGTATTCAATTAGATTATCAAAGCACTACTACAAGTTTAACTAAAGAAATACAATTTACAAGGATAGCTAGTTCCTACGAATCACAAAAGTTCACTAGTTTGTCTCGACGTCCTTGGCCCGACCGCTCCACCGCTACAACTTGGGGGGGAAATTTAAAACAACAAAAAAGGGAAAAACTAGTGAGATGACTCAGTAAATGGACGAAAATAACAAGTATTTAAGATTAACTAAAAAAAATCCATTTATTATGGCAAACTATAAAAATAACTGGGCACTAAGACCTCACATCTCTCTTTAAAATCCCTTCGTTTTAAATCATTTTCATAAAATCCATTGAAAAATCTCTGTAAAAATCCGCATCTCAAATCCATCCTGAAAACTCTGATAATTCGATAAAACTGATCAAGCTCCCATTTTAACAAATAAGCACTGAATCTATATCAACCAAGAATATCTTGTAAACTGATTTGAAAAAGAAACCTCTCACCCTATCCAGTATCCAACAAACCTGCCGTACATGCACAAGGCCCACAACCTACCATACGCATGCAGCGCCAAAAATCCTGCCGTACATGTATAGAGCTGAAGTTTGTAATACACCACCTATACAAACTGATAACCTGGAGGGATACTGAATAGGGTGGGTTGAAACCATAACTTCATAAATTCTTTCCCAAGATATAAAATACTTAATATTTCTCAAAAACCACGACTAATAAATCCTTGGCACAAAAGCCCATTGAAATCCAATATATTCTCAAACTCAAGCATGAAAACATTTTTGAGTTTCTTTATGTCTAGCCAAAGCATAAAACCCAAAGTAACTAACTCAATGTGCAGAATTTAAATCAACACTGATTTAATAAATCCAGAAGCCAAACTCAAGAACCAAATAATATTTCTAAATAATTAAATCAAAGCTCAAATACAACTCACAATATAAATATAAATTAATTCAAGAAGTTTATAAACAAGTCCACTCACAGAGTTAGCCTAGCTTTGGTCTCTGACTGGATCCTCCCTGGACTCGGGAATGTCGCCTAACACGAGAACGACAAGACGTTAAAATATTATTCAATTTAAGGACGTAAAAACACAAGTGCACATTCTAGGCATTACGCTCCACAAATCTATATTTAAATATAGCCCAACTTATTTTCCGTCTCGACTCAAAACTCAATACCACTAGCTCGTTTTTTCTGGTAAATTTCCCCAATTAACCTCCATTCTACCTAACTTGACTGAGGGTCATTCAAGTGTCGTTTCAAAACCCAATAAGTGTCCAATTTCACCTCAAAATCACCCTTTCCCCGATTTCTTCAAACTAACTATTCTAAACCTCAATAAATCGTTCCTAAGGGTGAAAATCATTCCCAATTGCCATTAAATCTCCATGAACACTTTATATTTCTAGAAATCCCAAAATGGACCTAAACCTCAACTATTCAACTTCCAATTTCCTCAATATTTTCCCAAATTTATCGTTTCAATCTTCGATTAGAGGTTCCTAACGATGGACATTACTCAAAACACCTCACAATTATACCCAAAACTTGGAATCCTAAGAGAAATCCGAAATGGCCCTAAACCCCCAATTTCAATCTTCCACAAATACTCGAAATTAAACAACTAATTTAGGGGGAAAAGAAAGCCCATGGAAAGAGAAAGGAAACTCACCAAAAATCTGTACCAATCATGGCTGGAAACGGCCGGAATTGGTGGAGGAACTTGTGGTGCAACGGGAATTCTCGAGCTCGAAGCTGCGCGTGGGGGCAAAGGCCAGTGGGGGGGAGGACTGGGGTGGCTGGCCAGCGGCTAGGGAGTCACCGATGCAGGCTGGGTTGGTCGGAGGAGTGCTGGGTCATCGCGCTGGTCATGCGCGTCGCGCACAGAGGAAGAAAGAGATCTCAGGAGAGAGAAAAGGAAGGGCTGGCTGATGGGAGGAAGGGCTGAGGTCGCTGGCCGGCGATTGGCGACGTCGCCGGTGGGTCTGGGTCGACCAGGAAAGGCTAGGTGGGTCGCTCAAGGGAGGGAAGGAGAAGTTGGGCTAGGGGGTGCTGTCTGCACGTGGGGAAGGAGAGGGAAGAGAAATAGAGAGAGAGAGGGAGATTCCAGAAATTTCTGGAATATTAAATGCCATTTCATCATAATTACAAGTTTGCCCCTCACTTTAAACCTCCGTACTTCTCAAACCGTAACTCCAAACGATGCATGCTATGTGTCTACGAATTCGTGGAGTCGAGCTCTACGCAACCATGTCAAAGTCAAATCTAATATCCGAACAACTTAAAAAGTCAACCTCTGGGTCTCTTATCACGTTCCTAACTTTCTAACCGTAGCTCTAAATGACCCATGCCGCATGTCAACGAACTTGTGAGCTCAAGACCTTCCTAACGGACCAAAGGTCAAAATTAAAATCTCACTCAAAGCAAAAGTCAACTACGGGCCCTATTAAAATTCACTTAGGAAGGTATAGACCGTTACACTTTAGGTGTTAAGAATGCACGAAAACATCATTTCGGTGTATACTCAGTCCAAATTCGTCCAAATTGCACCAAAATTTTCTTGGTTGGCAAGAAAGACATGAGGAAGCACTTTCACATGTCTCGATATTGGCGTGCTAACGCTAACGAACCACTTGAGGTCTTCAGAATCCACAAAAACGTCATTTTGTGCACATTAAGTCCAATTTGATTAAAGTTGAACCGAAACGTTCCCGGTTGGCAAGAAAGACATGGGGAAGCACTGTTTTATGTCTCGATAGGCGTTCTAGCACCAAATAACCACTTTAGGTGCTAAGATTGCACGAATACGTCATCTCGGTGCATACTCAGTCTAAGTTGGTCTAAATTGCACCAAAACGTACCCGATTGGCAAGGCAGAGATGAGGAAGCACTCTCTAATGTCTCAATTAGCATGCTAACCCTAAAGAACCACTTTAGGTGTTTAGAATGAACAAAAATGTCATTTCGGTACACATTCAGTAGAATTTTGTTAAAGTTCTACCAAAACGTTATCGGTTAGCAAGATAGACATAGGGAAATAGTTTCCCATGCTTGGATTGGCATTCTACCCTAAAGAAGCACATTTCGTGTTTAGAAGGCACGAAAGCATCATTTCGGTGCGTACTCAATCCAATTTCATGCAATTTCCACCAAAACGTGCCCAGTTGGCAAGAAAGATGTGGGGAAGCACTTTCTCAATCTTGGATTAGCGTTCTATCCCACAAAAGGTACATGCTTTTGTTAAGAACGCACGAAAACATCATTTCGGTGCCTACTCAATCTAATTTCATTTCAATTGCACCAAAATGTGCCCGGTTGGCCGTAAAGACATGTGGAAGCACTTTCTCTTGTAGGTGTTAAGAATGCATGAAACATCATTTCGTTGCACACTGTGTGTAACTTGGTTAAAGTTACACCAGAAAGTGCTCGGTTGGCAAGAAGCATGTACTCATGCTTGGATTAACGTTCTAGCCATCAAGAAGCACATTTCATGTTAAAAAGGAATTAAAACCTCATTTCAGTGCATACTCAGTTTGCTTTTGTGTAAATTGCATCAAAATGTGCCCAATTTTAAAGAAAGACATGTGGACACACGTGCTCATGTCTCGATTAGCGTGCCAGCCCTAAAGAACTACTTTAGTTGTTAAGAATGCACAAAAACATCATTTCGGTGCGTACTCAGTCCAAATTCGTGCAAATTGCACCAAAACTTTCTTGGTTGGCAAGAAAGACATAAGAAAGCACTTTCTGATGTCTCAATATGGGTGTGCTAACCTAGAGGAACCACTTTAGGTCTTAAGAATGCACGAAAACGTCATTTTGGTGCACACTGAGTGCAATTTGATTAAAGTTGCACCAAAACGTTCCTGGTTCGCAAGAAAGACATGGGGAAGCAACTTCTCCTGTCTAGACAAGCGTGGCAGTGCCAAACAACCAATTTAGGTGTTACGAATGCATGAATACGTTATTTCGGTGTATACTCAATCTAACTTGGTCCAAATTGCACCAAAACGTGCTCGATTGGCAAGAAAGAGATGAGGAAGCACCCTCTAATGTCTTGATTAGTGTGCTAGCCCAAAAGAACCACTTTAGGTGTTAAGAATGAATGAAAACGTCATTTCAGTGCACACTCTATACAATTTGGTTAAAGTTGCACCGAAAGTTATTATTGGCAAGAAAGACTTGGGGAAACACTTTCTCATGCTTGGATTAGCATTCTAGCCCTAAAGAAGCACATTTCGTGTTTAGAAGGCACGAAAACATCATTTCGGTGTGTACTCAATCCAATTTCATGCAATTACCCCTAAAACGTGCTTGGTTGGCAAGAAAGATATGGGCAAGCACTTTCTTAGGCTTGGATTAGCGTTCTAGCCCTCAAGAAGCACATGCTTTTGTTAAGAACGCACGAAAAAAGCATTTTGGTGCTTACTCAATCTAATTTTGTTTCAATTGCACCAAAACGTCCCTGGTTGGCAATAAAGACATGAGGAAGCACTTTCTCTTTTTTGGATTAGCGTTCTAGCCCAAATGAATCACTTTAGGTGTTAAGTATGCATGGAACATCATTTCGGTGCAAACTGTGTACAATTTGGTTAAAGTTGCACCAAAAAGTGCTCAGTTGGCAAGAAGCCCCTTCTCATGCTTGGATTAACGTTCTAGCTCAAACGAAACACTTTAGGTGTTCAGAATGCATGGATGTCATTTTGGTGCACATTGTGTACAATTTGGTTAAAGTTGCACCAAAACGTGCTCGGTTGGAAAAAAGCATGTTCTCATGCTTGGATTAACGTTCAAGCCCTCAAGAGGCACATTTCGTGTTAAGAAGGAACTAAAACCTCAATTCAGTGCATATTCAGCCTACTTTCGTCTAATTTGCAATAAAACGTGCCCGGTTGGCAGGAAAGATATGAGGACGCATGTTCTCATGTCTCTATTAGCATGTGTACCATAAAGAACCACTTTAGGTATTCAGAATGCACGAAAATAACATTTTGGTGCGTACTCAGTCCAAATTCGTCCAAATTGCACTAAAAATTTCTTAGTTGGCAAGAAAGACATGAGGAAGCACTTTCTCATGTGTCGATATTAGCGTTTTAACCTTAAGGAACCTCACTTTAGGTCTTAAGAATGCACGAAATGTCATTTCGGTATACACTAAATCCAATTTGATTAAAGTTGCACTAAAATGTTTCCAGTTAGCAAGAAAGACATGGGGAAACACTTTCTCATGTCTCGATAAGTGTTCAAGCCCCAAAGAACCACTTTAGGTGCTAAGAATGCACGAATACGTCATTTCAGTGCATATTCAGTCTAACTTGGTTCAAATTGCACCAAAGCGTTCCTAATTGGTGTTGTTGTTTTATTAGAGCAAAAATAATATGTTAAAACTAAGGCTCTAACTAACTCACAAGTGCACGTTTCGTGGTGTAGCAAAGCTTGCAAATAACGAGGTTTATCCCTCAGGGAAAATTATTGATATGAAAATTACCAATCTAATTAATTTAGTTCATTCAAACACTAATTAACACACACAGAATGGGGGTTTTGAATTGGGTTTTGTAATAAATTCAACAATCATAAAATAAAGTGAACAAATTAAACTAGATTAAGAAAAATGAATGTAAACAACTAGGGGTCAAAATCCACCCCTAACATATTACCTACACAATCATGGATAAGAGTAATTATTTAACAAAACATGTTGATGTGGTTTGCCAGCCCAGAGGCCTTGATTATCAGACACTCACCTAACTATTGTTCTCCTAATGCATAAATTAGCAAATTGATTATCTCATACTAACTTAGTTGACCCACATGTTCCTAAGAACCTTAGCTATCGTCTACCTAGGATATTAACTATGAAAGAGTCATTAAGTACACATGAGAACGATAAACACATAGACCCTCCTATGAGCATCTATGATCTCTTCCCTCAAAGATATGTTCTTAAGGTATCTCTTTTTTTTTGGTAAATTATGTTCTTAGGATATCCCTTTGTTACCTAGTGAAATTAGTGACTTTGCTATCGTCCCCTAACCCCATAATATATTCTAGATGCATACAACCTAAGGTGATCAGTCAAAGATGTAATACAAATAGATTCCAATTTAAATAGGGATCCAAGATTTATCAACATAAACTGCAGTTGAAAACTCAAGAATCCATGAATAAAGTAGATAACATAGTTAGGGCTTCATCCTAGCCCTAGCTAGGGATTTAGCCACACATAACTAAAGTTATAACAAAATAAAGCATAATAAAAATATAAGAAATTAATGAGAAGATGGAGAGGTGTCACGGCAGCAAGATGGAGGTGTCACGGCAGCAAGATGGAGAGGTGTCACGGCTTAGGGGCTGCAGCAAGGCTTGGTAGTCTCTCCTCTCTTACTTGGCTGAAATCACCCTCTCTCCCTCTCTCTTAAATTCTGAACTTATGTGAACAATGAACTCCCCAAATAATGAGGTAGAGAGGGGATTATATAGTGGAGAGTCCTTAATAGTGTAGGAAAAGATTTACTTGCACTCAAAGAATGAGCCTGGGCTGTTTTGGGCGAGTAGATTTTTTCTGGCCGTAGAATTGTTGCGCTACCTCCTCTATAATGACTATATCTTTAGCTAGGAGTATCGGAATCGAGTTCCATAAAATTTCCTGTGAAGCTAACATCCATATCTTTCCAACGGTATAAGGGTTGATAGCTGATTCACTTTAAGAAATACAGGATTGCTATCAAATTTGCTGCCCAGATTTCTAGGGTTTTGATTTCCTTGCAAGTTAAGGACTCTTTGAGATCTTTGACTAAATCTTTTAAGATCATCCTTCCAAACTAGGATTCCAGCATTGAGAAAGTCTTTTTATGCAAAGAATAGGTGCATGGGCTCCTTGAATGTCAACTTGGACTTGGCCCAATCTCTTTTTGTGTTGAGGCCCAATATGTCTAAGAAGCTTCTAGAACATTTTGACTATCAACTTTGACTTTCTTTTCCTACTCCCACTAGGATTCCTTATAGAGTTGGGATTTCTTATCCAATTAGGATCTCATTTTTACCATCTTGCCCCTCATGACTTCTAGTGACTTTAGGACTCCTTATCCAACTAGGGTTTGGTTTTCCTAGTCCAATCAGGAATTCCTACTTCCACTAAGATTTCTTATTTCTGATCTTGGACAATGATGATTCCTTTTCTTGATGATCAACCTTTTCTTGTGTGACTAAGAATCCTCCTTGGACTAGGATTTCAGGTTTTCTCAGTTTGACTGGGAAATGTCGAAAATTTGCTCTTTTAGCTTCTTTTACTTCTTTTGCTCCGAATTACCTACAAAACACTAAAACAAACCAAAATACACAAAGATGCCAAGTTCTAGCATTCTAAGTGTGAGAGTTAGTATGTAAAAATGATGTAAATTAGACATTCAATACATCCCCAAACTTAGATTTTGCTAGTCCTCAAGCAAAGAAAACAAAACAAACGACTCAAAACTGACTCAACACAAACTTTCCCAACAACTGATTTCATGAACATGGCTAATAAGGACATAGTAAAGTAGTACAAATGTGACATTTATTCTACAAGTTCTCATAATGCTCCAACAACTTACCTTGCTCTACCATTATGCATATACGCCATCCTCAACATAAACTCAAGTGTTAGATAAACATGCATATGCCATCATATACAAGATAGATTCAACTGGGCCAGAACGCCAATCCACACACGAGAAAGTGGTTCCCACATGTTTCTTGTCAACCGAGCACGTTTTGGTGCAACTTTAACCGAATTGGATTAAGTGCGCACCGAAATGACGTACTCGTGCACTCTCAGCACCCAAAGTTGTTCTCTCGGGCGTGCACGGTGATCGAGACATGAGAAAGTGCTTCCCCACGTCTTTCTTGCCAACCGGGAACGTTTTGGTGTAACTTCAATCAAATTGGACTCAGTGCACACCGAAATGACCTTTTCGTGCATTCTTAAGACCTAAAGTGGTTCTTTTTGGACGAATTTGGACTGAGTGTGCACCGAAATGATGTCTTCGTGCATTCTTCACACCTAAAGTTGCTCCTTAGGGCTAGCACGCAAATCGGGACATGAGAAAGTGCTTCCTCACGTCTTTCTTGCCAACCGGGCACGTTTTGTTGCAATTTCGACGAAAGCGTGCACCGAAATGACCTTTGAGTTCATTCTTAACACGAAGTGTGCTTCTTGAGGGCTAGAACGTTAATCTAAGCACGAGAAAGTGCTTCTTGCCAACCGAGCACGTTTTGACGCAACTTTAACCATATTGTGCGCGGTGTGCACCGAAATGACGCTCCATGCATTCTTTAGACCTAAAGTGGTTCAATTGGGCTAGAACGCTAATCCAAACAAGAGAGAGTGCCTCCTCACGTCTTTATTGCCAACTGGGTACGTTTTGGTGCAATCGAAACGAAACTAGATTGAGTAAGCACCGAAATGATGTTTTCGTGCGTTCTTACCCAAAAAAGGTGCTTCTTGAGGGCTAGAACGCTAATCCAAGCATGAGAAAGTGCTTCCCCATATCTTTCTTGCCAACCGGGCAGGTTTTGGTGGAAATTGCACGAAGTTGGACTGAGCACGCACCGAAGTGATGTTTTCGTTACTTCTAAACACGAAATGTGCTTCTCTAGGGCTAGGATGCTAATGCAAGCATGAGAAAGCGCTTCCCCATGTCTTTCTTGCCAACCGATAACGTTTTGGTGCAACTTGAACCAAATCGTACCGAGTGTGCACCGAAACGACGTTTTCGTTCCTTCTTAACACCTAAAGTTGTTCCTGAGGGCTAGCACGCTAATCGAGACATTAGAGAGTGCTTCCTCATCCCTTTCTTGCCAACCGGGCACGTTTTGGTGCAACTTTGACCAAGTTGGACTGAGTATGCACCGAAAAGACACTTTTGTTGCATCCTAACACGAAATGTGCTTCTTTTAGGCTTAGAACGCTAATCCAAGCATGAGAAAGTGCATCCCTATGTCTTTCTTGCCAACTGAGCGAGTTTTGTTGCTACGTCAGCCAAATTTGACCTTCAATGTGCACTAAAACCACGTACTCGTGCATTCTGAGCACCTAAAGTAGTTCATCTGGGCCAGAACGCCAATCAACACACAAGAAAGTGGTTCCCACGTGTTTCTTGTCAACCGAGCACGTTTTGGTGCAACTTTAACCGAATTGGACTAAGTGCGCACCGAAATGACGTACTCGTGCACTCTCAGCACCCAAAGTTGTTCTCTCGGGCGTGCACGGTAATCGAGACATGAGAAAGTGCTTCCCCACGTCTTTCTTGCCAACCGGGAACGTTTTGGTGTAACTTCAATCAAATTGGACTCAGTGCACACCGAAATGACCTTTTCGTGCATTCTTAAGACCTAAAGTGGTTCTTTTTGGACGAATTTGGACTGAGTGTGCACCGAAATGATGTCTTCGTGCATTCTTCACACCTAAAGTGGCTCCTTAGGGCTAGCACGCAAATCGGAACATGAGAAAGTGCTTCCTGACGTCTTTCTTGCTAACCGGGCACGTTTTGTTGCAATTTCGACGAAAACGTGCACCGAAATGACCTTTGAGTTCATTCTTAACACGAAGTGTGCTTCTTAAGGGCTATAATGTTAATCCAAGCACGAGAACGTGCTTCTTGCCAACCGAGCACGTTTTGGCGCAACTTGAACCAAATTGTGCGCGGTGTGCACCGAAATGACGCTCCATGCATTCTTAACACCTAAAGTGGTTCATTTGGGCTAGAACGATAATCCAAACAAGAGAGAGTGCCTCCTCACGTCTTAAGAGAGTGCCTCCTCATGTCTTTATTGCCAACCGTACCCGTTTTGGTGCAATCGAAATGAAACGAGATTGAGTAAGCACCGAAATGATGTTTTCGTGCGTTCTTAGCCAAAAAAGGTGCTTCTTGAGGGCTAGAACGCTAATCCAAGCATGAGAAAGTGCTTCCCCATATCTTTCTTGCCAACCGGGCAGGTTTTGGTGGAAATTGCACGAAGTTGGACTGAGCACGTTTTGTTGCACCTTTGGTGAGCCCAGGTGATTCCTAAAGTGAATAAAAAGAAAAAGTCAGCTAGGAGAGGCATGGTGAGCCCAGGTGATTCCTCTATTAAGCTTGCTTGTTGGAACATTAGGGGGCTTAATTCCTCCCCTAAGCAGGCTGCCATTCGGAATTTTGTGAAGGATAACAATATTTCTCTTATTAGCATTGTTGAGACCAAAGTGCGGGCTTGTAATAAGGAGTCTGTTGCTAATGCTTTGTTTAGTAATTGGAATGTGGAGGCTAATTACAATTCGAGTGATAGTGGCAGAATTTGGGTAGCTTGGGACCCGATTATTTTTGAGCTTATTAGATTGGATGAATCTGATCAAGTGATCAACTACAGGGCCAGCCATATTGAATGTAAGCTTGACTTTCATGTGTCTTTTGTCTATGGTTCGAATGATAATGGTATTCGCAAGGATTTGTGGAGTAGCTTGGTCCACACCTCCTCCATTGTGGCTGACCGACCTTGGGTTATTTTAGGGGATTTCAATGTGGTTCGCAGCTCTTTTGAGATCATGGGAGGTTCCACTAGAACTACAAATGCTATGGTGGAGTTCCAAAATTGTTTAAAAGATATTGAAGTTGATGATCTTCATTTTACGGGGTCTCTTTGTACTTGGAGTGATAAACGCCCTATTTTGGGATGTATATCTAAGAAACTTGATAGGGTTATGGTAAATGAAGCTTGGATGATGAAGTTTGGTAACTCGGGGGCTGCTTTTCCGTTGCCTAGTATTTCTGATCATTGTTCGTGCTTGGTGAGTTTGGGGATATCCCCTAAAGCTAGGAAATGTCCTTTTAAGTTCTTGAATTTCTTGACTAAGCGTGAGGACTTTCTTCCCCTGGTTGCTCGCTGTTGGGATACGGTTATTGTCGGATCCCGTCAATTCCAAGTTGCCAAAAAGCTTAAGTTAGTTAAAGAGGAGATCAAGAAGCTCAACAAGAATGTGGTAGGTAATGTGACTCGTAACACTATTAATGCTAAGCATAAGTTGGATGATTGTCAAAAGCTCTTGGAGGGGAATCCTTGTGATCCAGCCCTTAGAAGGAATGAACAAGAACTAGTGAAAGGGTACATTAAGGCGCTTGAGGAGGAAGAACAATTCCATAAGCAAAAGTCCCGTATCCAATGGTTGAAGGAAGGTGATAGGAATTCAGCCTTTTTCTTTAAATCCACCATTGGCCGGAGGAACATTAACCGTATCTCTTCCCTTTGTAGGGAGGATGGATCTGTCATTGATGGAAGTGACAATGTGAAAGCTGAAGTGGTTAAGTTCTATCAAGATTTGTGGCATGCTCCTAATAACTTGGGGAGTGACATTGGAGATTCTATTAGGAGATTTGTGCCCCACTCTATTTCGGAGGATCAAGCTACCTCCCTTGGAAATGAGATTTCGATGGAGGAGATCAAAGAGGCTTGCTTCTCTATGAATCCGAATAAGGCTCTTGGCCCCGATGGTTTTAATGCTCATTTCTTCCAAGCTACTTGGCACATTATTGGGGAGGATGTTACCATGGCTATTAAGGAGTTCTTTTCTTCGGGGCAGCTCCTTGGTGAGTTTAATGCGACCTCGGTTACTCTTATTCCAAAAGTGCCAAATGCAACAAAGCTCACCGATTTTAGGCCTATTTCTTGTTGTAATACTCTCTATAAGATGATTTCCAAGATTATTGCCAACAGGATTAAAAGGGTGCTTCCTTCTATCATTAGTCCTACTCAAACGGCCTTTGTGGCGGGGCGGAGGATTGGTGATAATATCCTTTTGGTGCAAGAGTTATTCTGTGACTACCACAAGGAGAGCAAAACCCCGAGGTGTGCCCTTAAAGTGGATATTATGAAAGCTTATGATATGGTGGACTGGAGCTTCATTACAGATACTCTCGCTGCCCTCAAGTTCCCCATTGCTATGATCAAGTGGATTAGGGCTTGCATTTCTACCCCTAGATTCTCTATTTGTGTGAATGGGGAATTGGCTGGTTTCTTCCCAAACTCCCGCGGGCTTTGCCAAGGTGATCCTATGTCCCCATACCTCTTTGTTATAGCCATGAAGTGTTGTCTCAAATTGTGGCTAGCAAGACTTCTCTTAACCAAAGCTTCCAGTACCATTGGAAGTGTGAAAAGGTGAAGCTCACTCACTTATGCTTTGCGGATGATCTTATTATGCTTTGTAAGGGTGATCTAGCTTCAGTTAGTATTCTCAATGAGGCCTTGGAGGTTTTTCATAACCTCTCGGGACTGAAAGCTAATGCCAATAAGAGCAATATGTTTACTTCGGGTGTCCCTCCGGATTTGAAGACCTCCTTTCACAACATTCTTGGTTTCAATGTGGGAGTTCTTCCCGTAAGGTACCTTGGCATCCCTATCATCTCTACTAAGCTTAGAATTAGAGACTGCATGAAGCTCATTGATAATGTGGCTACTCGGATTCACTCTTGGAGGAATAAGTTCCTCTCTTATGCGGGAAGGCTCCAACTCATCATCTTGGTGCTATCTAGTATGCATATTTTTTGGGCTAGTCACATTATGCTCCCTAAGAAGGTTCTCCTCAATGTGGAACAAAAGATTCGTGCTTTCCTTTGGTCGGGATCGGATACCAGTCCTCATGGTGCTAAAGTAGCGTGGGAGAGTGTGTGTAAGCCTAAAAATGAAGGGGGATTGGGAATCAAGTTGCTGCCCATTTGGAACAAGTCTTTAATGATGCGTCACTTGTGGCAAATTATCTGTGGTGTGGATAATATTTGGACTAGGTGGATTAATGCTTACCACTTGAAAGGAAACAATATTTGGGAGGTTAAACCACCGCAAATCTGCTCTTGGAATTGGAGGAAGATGCTTAAGCTACGCCCTCTTGCTCGGCCCTTTATTTATCATAGGATTGGGAATGGGAATAGAACCTCCTTGTGGTTTGATAATTGGCATCCTCGGGGCCCTATTTCATTAGTGTGGGGTAGGCGGGTGATCTATGATTCGAGGATGCGTGCTTCTTCCATGGTCAAGGAGATTGTGTCTAATGGGGAGTGGGAGTGGCCAGTTAGTAACTCCCCGGATCTTATGGAGATAAAGCAGCTCATGCCGAGTTATAACCCGGATGGTGGGAGTGAAGACCTGATTGTGTGGCTCCCATCTCCTTCCGGGGTTTATACCGCTGCCTCCACTTGGGAGGAATTGAGATCCAAGAGCCCTACGGTCCATTGGTTCAAGCTTGTTTGGTTTACCAACAATATCCCTTGAATGAGTTTCATCCTTTGGCTTGCTGTGCGGGAAAGGTTGGCTACTTCTGATCGTATCCACGTTTATAAGCCTAATATTGATACCACTTGTGTGTTGTGTAAGAAAGAGGTGGAAACACATAGTCATCTTTTCTTCGATTGCCCATTCAGCAACCTTATTTGGGCAAATCTTATGGCTAAGTGTGGTTATCCGCTCCCTTCTATTGCTTGGCCTCTTTTGGTCACAAGGGCAGCTGCTTCTTGGAAAGGGAAGCACATCATGACCACTATTAAGAAGTTATGTCTAGCTACTGCAGTCTACTCCATTTGGGGGGAAAGAAATCAACGCATGTTCAGAAATGAGGCAAGGGACGCATCCTCCTTGTTGAAGGTGATTATCAACTCAATTAAATGTAGACTAGTTTCTATCCCCTCTACATTAGGCCCTATTCCAGATGAGTGGATGTTGGGATATTAGTGGTCAAATTGTGCTTCATCAGTCCTTGGTGTGTTGTCGGGAAGGGGGCTGCCTTGTTGTGCTTTGTTTGTAATGGCTAGTTTTTAGGTAGTTGGTTGGCTCTTTGTTGTGTGTTGGCCTCTCCTGCATGGGTAGGGTTTTTGTGTTCCTGGGGTATGCCCCTTGTATCTTGTAGTTCCGTTTCTTCTTATTGATTCATTTATTTACCAAAAAAAAAAGAGAGTGCCTCCTCATGTCTTTATTGCCAACCGGGCACGTTTTGGTGCATTCGAAACGAAACTAGATTGAG